>PVJC01023655.1:0-26211 GCA_004026665.1 Murina feae | reverse complement strand
ACCACGAGGCGGGGTTTTCCCTGCTTTCTGGTGGCTGGAGGAAGATGGGCAGTAGGCAAGCTTGGGAGGCAGGCCGCCTGCAGCCCTGGTCACAGCTCAAAAAAGAGAACAACATGCAGGGGAGGGCAAGAGTCTGAGAGATCAACATAGAGGGGGTGCCTGCTCCAAGCCTCCACGGTGTGCCTGGGGGCAGGCCCCCAGCAGGTGGACACACACAGGAGGACTGCTCCGAGCCTCAGATGCAGCTGGAGGCAGGTCCCCAGTGGCGACACACACACACACACACACACACACAAAAGGCGCCTGGCAGACTGGGGCCATCATAGGACATCCACTGAGGGGTCCCAGACTGTGAGAGGGCACAGGCCGGGCTGAGGGACTCCCTCCACCCCGAGTGCACAAATTTTTGTGCACCCGGCCGCTAGTCCTATATAATAAAACCCTAATATTCGAATCAACTGAATGGTAGAATGACTGGTGGCTATGACACATGCTGACCACCAGGGGACAGACGCTCAATGCACGAGCTGCTCCATGATGGTCAGTGTGCTCCCACAGGGGGAGCACCACTCAGCCAGAAGCTGGGCTCAGCTGGCGAGCACAGAGGTGGTGGTGGGAGCCTCTCCCACCTCCGTGGTAGGCAGACATCCCCTGAGGGGTCCTGGATTGCAAGAGGGTACAGGCCAGGCTGAGAGCCTCCCCACCCACAGAGCATGAATGTGGTGCACTGGGCATCTAATGTGCTATATGGTGCTGTAGCTGAAAAAAACAAAACAAAAACAAAACAGCCAGTCTTAACCCTGTTTATAACCTGGTTATTATGACAGAAGTGATTAAAATAAAGTCAAAAGACAGTTAAAGCCCTTGACCTCAAAGAGACATTCTAGTCCCTCTCCACAGTGTACTAATTTGTAAACAGCTGGACACTATTTTAGTGTATCATTTGAGACTCTGTTACCATTTTATAATTCTAGTTGAAAACTCAGCACTAAAAGATAAAGAATTCATGATGAATTTCAAATTTGGGACCATTTTCTTGAGTTGAATGTGGCTACAGCTTGATATTTTAGCATCTATACATATATTGTCCGTGCATGTGTGTATGCGTGTGCGTGCAACAATAACATTTTTTTTCAAGTTATGTGAATATGGATAGAGTTATTCTTTGGTGTTCTGTGGGCCTTATCTTGGTCCGAGGGTAGACACAGAAAGACCTCTTGAGTAATGTCCTCTGAATTAGGCTTCAAAAGAAATCCCTATTAGTTTAACATTGCAAGAGTAAGAACCATAACAATGTTTTCTAAAGAAAGCTGGATATAGGAGTCATTTATAATTTCCAAGCAATGGAAACATATTTCTTCCATGTTTAAAGCATATAGGAATGAATGGAAATCACAGTACTGACCTGCAGGGCAGAAGCGCTGCTCGGGCCCATCATATATTGACAGATTTCTATTTACAGGTATACTGTCATCCTTTAAGGTTAAATGTGCTGGCTGGTCATGTTCATGGTTCGTACCACTCAGAGCCACAGATGACAAAAGGTCAAAACTAATCTGTCCATCAGGTTTTGGATACTCAATAGGTGTGCAATCCTTGGCTGGCTTGAGCCGATCAGAGTCAGCACCTTGGAAGATTTTAAATAAATATACAACACGAATTTTAAAGTACTTTAAAAAACACTTCTATAAAACTCAAAAATATACCAAAGAATAAGACTTTACTCTCATAATAATAAAATGCTGTTCACTTAAAGAGAATGAAGCAAATTTAAAACAGTAATAAATATCACTTTCTCAACTACTTAATGGGTTCCATTCATGAGTTTTTAATGATTATAACACACTCAAATATGTTGTAATTACCTTTATGTTTTAGAGTCCATGGTTCCATTCCTCTAAGTATCCAGTAAAAGATTCCAGTGTAAATCATCCCTCCATATAAACCAAGGAATCCATGGCAGGAGGGTCTTATATTTCTAACAGAATATAGCTCTTTCCACACCCATGATTTCTTCAAATTGTCCTCATACTCAGTTACATGGAGTCCTTTTATTAAAAATATGAAATGTTAAGTGTGAAATTGCCTCAAGGAGTATAAAATATTTTATCAAGGTATTTTGTTACTGAAATATCTGATGAGTGAATCTTAAATTTAAAAAACAGGCGGTCAGGGGAGAACCAAGATGGCGGCATAAGGCATATACCTGAATGTGCAGCCTCCCACAACCACATTAAAAAATACAACTAGCCCTAACCGGTTTGGCTCAGTGGATAGAGCGTCGGCCTGCGGACTGAAAGGTCCCAGGTTCGATTCTGGTCAAGGGCATGTACCTTGGCTGCGGGCACATCCTCAGTAGGGGGTGTGCAGGAGGCAGCTGATCAATGTTTCTCTCTCATTGATGTTTCTACCTTTCTTTCCCTCTCCCTTCCTCTCTGTTAAAAATGAATAAAATATATTAAAAAAAAAAAAAAACAACTAAAAGCCAAACGGCCATCCTCCAGAACCAAGGGAGTGGAAGCTTTACAACTAGAAGGCAAGAGGAGTGCATGAGACTGAGTAGAAGTTCTCAGAGCCAAAACAAAGAGGTATGGACGCGCATGAAACTGTGGTGGCGTGGGCAAATGGTGGTGGCGGCTGCACCTGGGTCCGCGGCTTGAAAGGGGATTACAAGCTCCGGGGTTGCACTGAACTCGCTGCGGGCTGTCTGGCAATGGGGCATGTGGCATTCTAGCAGAGCTGTTCGCAGCAATCACTGACGCGGAGCTCCAAGACTCGGGGACTCAGGGGCGCACAGACGCCAGGGCATGGAGACACCAAAACGGGAAAAAGCTGTGGAGACGGCTGAGGGGCAGCCATTGCTGGTTGCTCCGCCTCAGTGATTCTGAGACTCCACCCCACCCCATTTACAACCCTACCCAAGCTGTGCACCTGTCTGCCTGCAGCCTAACCTAACAGACTGCAGCTGGGACAGAGAACTTCAAAAGTTCCAAACCACAAACAATGAGGAGAAAGGCCTGGAGGTCATTTCCTCCCACTGATACCAACAGCAATCAAGACTTAACTACAACAAGACTGTACACCCAGCCCTCAAAGGCATACACCAAGAGTGTGTCCACCCCAGGTGATTGAGGAGGCTGAATCACTGGGCCCTATAGGACACCTAGCACAGAAAGCCACTCTATCAATGCAGGGAAGCAGTCAAAATGCGGAGACAAAGAAACAGATCACAAATGACAGAAATGAAGGAAAGCAAACGACTGGATATCGAGTTCAAAACCACAGTTATAAGGTTTTTCAAGAATTTTCTAGAGACCGCCGATAAATTTAATGAGACCCTCGAGGATATGAAAAAGGACTAGCTAGAAATTAAGCCTACACTGACTAAAATAAAGAATAATATACAGGGATTCAACAACAGACTAGACAATCGCAAGAATCAAGTCAAAGATATGAAATACGGAGAAGCAATAAACACCCAATCGGAAAAGCAAAAAGAAAAAAGAATTTAAAGATATGAAAATAGTGTAAGGAGCCTCTGGGACAACTTCAAGCATACCAACATCACAATTATAGGGGTGCCAGAAGAAGAGAGAGAGCAAGATACTGAAAGCCTATTTGAAGAAATAATGACAGAAAACTTCCCCTACCTGGTGAAAGAAATACACTTCCAAGTCCAGGAAGCACAGAGAACCCCAAACAAAAGGAATCCAAACAGGACCACACCAAGACACATCATAACTAAAATGCCAAGGGCAAAAGACAAAGAGAGAATCTTAAAAGCAGCAGGAGAAAAACAGTTAGTTACCTACAAGGGAGTACCCATACAACTGTCAGCTGATTTCTCAACAGAAACCATGCAGGCCAGAAGGGAGTGGCAAGAAATATTCAAAGTGATGAATAGCAAGAATCTACAACCAAGATTACTCTACCCAGCAAAGCTATCATGTAAAATTGATGGTCCAATAAAGAGCTTCACAGACAAGAAAAAGCTAAAGAAGTTCGTCACCAAACCAGAATTATTTAAAATGCTGAAGGGCATTCTTTAAGAAGAGGAAGAAGAAGAAAAAGGTAAAAATAAAAATTATGAACAACAAAGTGACAACAAATACATATCTATCAACCAGTGAATATAATAATTAAGTCAACAGAAATATCTGATGAACAGAATAAACTGGTGAATAGAGTAGAAGTAAGGGCTTAGAAAGGGAATGGACTGACAGTTCTCAGGGGGAAGGGGGTGTGAGGGGTATGGGAAGAGACAGGACAAAAATCTTACATCTATGGATGAAGACAGTGGAGGGGGTAAGGGCACAGGGTGGAGGGGGGAACCAGGTGGAGGGGAACTATGGGGGTTTAAAAAAAAGGAACATCTGTAATAATCTTAACAATAAAGGTTTATTTAAAAAAAAACAAGTGGTCACAACACATGAAGAATGTTGCATTTATAAATGTTGGCAGTATCTAAATTTGATTTCTTATATTGGTAGCATGAAAAGTTAAGTTTTAAATTAGGGAACCTGAAAAGGAAGCTTAAGATAAAGAGTTTATGCTTCCTATAAAAGTAAAAAAAAAAAAAAATCACTGATGAAACACTTCTGTTATGGGTTGAATTTTGTCCCCCCTTTCCGCCAAAGACATTTTAAAGTCCAACCTCCCAGTATTTAAGAATGGATCAGAATGGGGTTGTTGCAAATGTATGGTTACGATGAGGTCAATCCAGACTGGGGTCCTCATTGGGCACAGACAAGCAGAAGATAGATAAAGATGGAGGCAGAGATTGCAGTTCATTCTATCACAAACCAAGTGAATGCCCAAGGCTTTCAGAAGCTTGGGAGGCAAGAAAGGATGGTCTTGTCAACACCTTAATTTCAAACTGCTAGCCTGTAAAACTCAAATTTTCTGTTGTTTTAAGCCACCCAGTTTGTGGTACTTCGTTGTGGCAGCCCTAGGAAATTATAATATCCAAAACTTGGTGCATGCATTTAATACTTAATGGGACAAAGTGGTTCTTATAAACCACTTTTTTGTGAATTATATAATGACTTTTTTTTAAAATATGCATTTTATTGATTTTTTACAGAGAGGAAGGAAGAGGGATAGTTAGAAACATAGATCAGCTGCCTCCTGCACATCTCCTACTGGGGATGCAACCAAGGTACATGCCCTTGACCCTTCAGTCCACGGGCCGATGCTCTATCCACTGAACCAAACTGGCGAGGGCTGTTTTTTTTTCTTTAATGTTTTTGTTGATTTCAGAGAACAGGAAAGAGAGATAGAAAGTTCAATGACGAGATTCATTGATTGACTGCTTCCTGCAAGCCCTCTGGGGATCGAGCCCATGACTGGCATATGCCGTGACCCAGAATCAAACAGTGATCTCCTGGTTTAAGGGTCAATGCTCCACCCCTTATCCACACCAGCAGGGCAGTGACTATGTTCTTTCCAGTCATTATTTCCTGTTCTGGCTCCACTTCTCTCCTTCAGGCTTTAATCCCTAACCTAGTTTTTGCTGATGTACTTGCTCCAGTACTTTCTATGTGTGGTATTATGTTTACATGACAAGTTGTTCCAAAAAGGAAAGACACTTGGCAAGAAAATTAGAAAAATGTTCCACTACTCAACCATCACACTCCACCTTGCTGTTTCTGTTCTACTTTATCTCCTTCTTCTCCCACACCCTAGAAACAAAGATCCGAAGGACAGTCAGGTTTTCCTTCCAAGAGGCAGGAGACAGACTAAGTTGATAAATTATGTAGTATATCAAAGGTGGAAAAAATTATAGAAAAAAAACTTTGTCTGGGGTGGGGGTGTTGAGAGTGCTGTGTGTTGCCAATCAATTGAACTCACTGTGAGAGTGGTATTTGACAAAGGGGAAGGAAGTGAGGGAGCTGGCCATGAGCAAGGACAAGAGAAGGAAGCATGCTTGGCACCTTCCTGTCAGTGAGGAAGCCCATGTGACAGGAATGAGAGTGAAAAGGTGAAGTCAGAAGGGTGAGGGAACTTTGGCTTTTACTCTGAGAAAAGTGGAGAATCAGGTCCTTTTAGACTAAAGGTTTACTGAGGCCTAAGTGCTAGCTGTTCCTCTCCACTGCAGTAGAAGTGTCATAAATGCTGGTGCTTGCGAACCCTGCCAAGGATGGTGCTGGATTCTGCAGTTTGCACAGCTCTTCTGTTTTCAGACAAGACACTCAGTATTTGTGAGATACCTTACTGTGTATATTATATGTTATAATGTAATGCAGTAATCTCCAGCTTGAAATCAATGTTTCAGTGAAAAACCTGACAAAGTTCTATACTTTAAATATACAGAAGTTCTTACCTATCGTCTTTGATTGGAGATTTTCACTAGTTAGTTGATTAAAAATAGATTCTGCTGCCAAAACTCCACTTTTCATTGCTGTGTGGGTACCTTTGATCTTGGGAACATTCATGAAACCAGGACTACAACCAATTAGTAAACCACCAGGAAATGTGAGTTTTGGTATGGACTGAGGAAAGAAACATTTAAAGTGTATTGTTAGCTCAAATTAAACATGCAAAACTGACCACATTATAGCCTCTTAAGATGTACAGAAACATTTCTTTAAAAATAAAAAAAAGAAGAAAATGAATATACTGAAGGGGGAAAAAAATCAGAGCAAGGGCAGTTTTTTTCCCCTTCCCAATGAATGAGGATTAGAATTATTACCATTTTTTCTATTACAAAGTTTTCCTTCTCCCTCCCTATGACTGACCTATATGAAGTAGATTTAAGACCAGAGGGTTAACATTTAAATAAAATCTTTTCATGTACTTATGTCATAGTGAAAAATATTCCCTAAACCTGAATGACTATTATCTAAATTGTGACCTGCTTTTACATCATGGTAACATGATATACCAAGGATGGTACCTTACCTCTGTATACACTTTTTATTTTACTTTGATATCTAGGGTTGGAAACGTAAGTTGTAATCGTGCATCACAATTAGCTATTACCTTAAATAACATTTTAATTAACTTGAGAATAAGTTGATTTCCCCCCCAAAATTTTAAGATAGTTGTTTGGGCCTCAATATACATTACTGATAAAGAACAATGTAATAAAGGCTGGTGATATTTTTGGGTTAGCCAATAAAAGCCTATACAGACCCCATAAAATGGCACCTAAACTATAGATTGTTTGCATGGGAAAATGTACTATAATCTATAGTTTGAAAAGGAAAAGAGAGAGGGAAGACAGAGTTGTTCATTCCTCCTGCATTTTTTCTTCTCTATGGGTTTCCTAAACGAAGCCATGGTCTTTGCTGAGAAAGGAGTGGGTGGCAAAGTTTAGCTGATGGTGCCGAAAGCAACTCAGACAGTTGGTTAACGGGGAAACAACTGCCATCAGCTACAGCAAGACATGATGACCAATCTGTGGCCACAGGTCCCTCCCTTCAATTAGAAAATTCTAACTAAGGAAAAGGTGGTAAGGAGCTAAATGAGGTAGAAGAATGCTGGTAAAAGGATATCAGGGTCCCCATCCTTTTGCAGTACACGTGGGAATGAATTTATGACTGTAGTTCTCTTGGACCAAACACAAGAGCATCACATCAGGATTACAGAGTAGACAGTACGGGTAAAGGACTTTCTGGAATGCCATTAGCTGAAACCAGATAATGGCTAAAAACTTGGATAATGACAGCACTTCTCAAGGCTGTAATCTTGTTAACACTAAATTTGATTCAAGAACCAGAAGACAGGATGTGGATTGTTAGTACAAGTTTTTCCAAATTGGTGCTTAAATCCTAACAATAGAAATCATATGGCACAATGAAAATGTGTGTTTTTAAGTTCTGGGAGGATCCCCTGTGTGGACAGTGTTACAGGCACTGGGCATTTTGTTAAGGAACTGGGTTGAGCAGTGGTTGAGCCCTGGTCAGGGCACATGCCCAGGTTGCCCTGTGAGCTCTATCCCCAGTAGGGGGCGTGCTGGAACAAGGAAAAGTACACTCAGAAATGCTGTATTCTGGAGCATTCATTAAAATAGAACGACAAATAATTAGAAACTTATCAGAAAAAGGTGAGTTCTGGGTATAGACTGAAGGACAATAAAAATAGTCATGTAATATTTGTTAATCAATAAATAAAACAGTGTTCCAAATTATTGCTTTTATGGTTTTTAACACTAACTGAAAATAAGTTTCTGACTATTTGACTATTTAAATCAGAAAATTTAAGTAAAAAGTTTAGGTTTTTTCCTAAAAACCATCTGATATGTTGAAGCACACAAGGCAGATGTTTTAAATTGAGAATGTATATATGCTATTGAATATAATAAAACGTATTATTTGCCTTGGCAGCTAAAGAATAAAAGGCCCATCCGGTATGGCTCAGTGGTTGAGCCAGGTCAGGGCACATGCCCAGGTTCAGTCGTGAGTTCCATCCCCAGTGGGGGGCATGTGGGAGGCAGACAATCAATGATTCTCATTATTGATGTTTCTACCTCTCCCTCTCCTTTCCTCTCTGAAGGAAAAAAATTAAAATTAAAAAACAATACTATTAAAAAGGATAAAGAAAAATATCTTGGGTCACATAGTTTTACCTTTCTGGTTAAAAAAACAACAAAAAAAGCCAGTGAAGTCAATATATTCTTTAAATTCATGGTGTAATTTATTTAACTACAGTGTGACACAGTCTGATAAATACTAGATGACTTGCTGAATTACCTAAATTTTTTCCTATGAAGTGATTTTTTATTCTGTAAATTTATAATATTATATTTTTAAGTTGAATTTATAATACATAAAGAATAAAAAAGTTGGGAAACTTACCTGAAAGCCACCTTCATTGAGAGCTCTGGCTCCATACGCAATCCTTTTTCCACCTTCCAATGTTGGCTGAATGCTAGGATGGTGTTTCCACCTCTGGAACTCTCTAAATGGACTCAGGTATGGATTTTGATAGTCCAAACCAACCTTAAAATTTTTAAAATTAAATTTGATATATTTATGCAATTAGACATTTTTATTTCAAATTGTCAAGCTAAAATGTGAGTAATTTTTATCAGAAAACATGTACATTAAATTTCTTATACTCAAAGTACTTAGAGAAATATATACAGTAACCTAAATGTAAATAAATAACTAAATAGAATGTTTGAAAAGAAAGGGTAAACAAAAGAATATCTTGTGTTTATAATCAGAAAAACTTTAAATATTTGAAATATATTAAAAAATCACTGTGCTCTATATATCAAAGTCCATATTAGAAAAATATTTGTATGTAAGTGTCCCTCACATTGTGTTTCTATAGAAGGAACTGTAATAATTATTCAGTTATCAAACCAACTCTACAAATAAATAAGCTATATGCAATACTACTGAGGGAAAAATGAATAGGATGCAATCATACCTAGAAAAGGACAAGAAGCCCTAACGGGTTTGGCTCAGTGGATGGAGTGTCAGCCTGCGGACTTAAGGGTCCTGAGTTTGATCCTCGTCAAGGGCATGTACCTTGGTTGCGGGCACATTCCCAGTAGGAGTGTGCAGCAGGCAGCTGATCGATGTTTCTCTCTCATTGATGTTTCTAACTCTCTATCCCTCTCCCTTTCTCTCTGTGAAAAATCAATAAAATATATTTTTTAAAAAAAGGACAAGAAATATTAAAGGGCACATTTTAAAGGCATCACTATAGTGCTGAAATTAATAAGCAAGCCTTTTTTGCTTTGAAAAGATTAAGTCACTAGAATAACTACACAAAGGTGATGCTACTGAAACTTGTCTGGATTTCAAAAAGCACATAAGTTTAACAATGTTTCATATGTAGGTTTAATCATGACATTACACTATAAACTGCCACCAATTCCAAGGTGCAGAAATTCGCAATTTTTCTGTTCCTTGTGATATTCAAGAGGTAATTTACTAAAGATGTAAGTGGCCAAAAAGGGAGAAAATGCTCATGTTTTTAAAAAGTTATAAGTTCAAACCCAGTGCTGACTAAATTTTCAGGGGCAGCATGACATAATGGAAATGGGCTTTGAAGTGTGTAACTGCCTCTGTCATTTAATAGGCGTATTTGGGAAAGTTGTTTAACTTGTCTGGACTTCCCATTAGTAAAAAAGACTATACCTACTTCATAGGATTTTATGAAACTTAGAGTTCTCAGTGAAATGTCTAGCAGTGCCTGACACATAGTAGCTACTATTAGTAAAGCTATGTGTGTTAAGTAGGTTAATATCTCTACTAACCATAAGCACTTTACATGCTGATTACATTAGTACATAAGCTTTAAGTAAAGCATTTTACATTCTTCAGATTCAAAACCCTTGTTTTATAACCTTGAGGATCCAGTGACTAACAGAACTCTCCATAACGGGTGTATAACTTACCACAAAACCAAGAGCCACCAGGGGTTCCCCTTCATTTAAGTGATAGAGGAAAGAGCCTCCGTAAGTGTGTCGGTCCAAGGGCCAGCCAACAGTGTGATCTACTCTCCCAGGTTTCCACTTCTTTTCATCAATAAGCCATAGCTTAAAAAAAAAAAGTCTTAGAGTATTATTTAATTTTTTATGTCACTACAATGTATAAAACTTGCCAAGTTTGTCTTATTTATGAAAATTATAAAAATTATAAGTAAAAAACTGTAACAAGAGAAACATAAAAAAAGTACTTCAAATGTCAAAGAAAATGATACCAAACTGTAGCATGATGAATCAGAGTAAAGAGAGATGTCAGAAATGTTATGGACACTTTTAGACATTAAGATGTTCAAATCAATAACACTTTCATATGATTCTAGGAAACACCCCAGAAGAGATGAGGGAAACTTTTGGGGTTTTCGTAATATTCTATGTCTTAATCTGGGTGGTGGTAATATGGGTGTGTTTACCTTATAAAAATTAACTGAACTGTACACTTAAGATCTGGTACTGTACACTGTTACTCTTCAATAAAATATTTTACTCTTTTTCTTGCACAGCCCCCTCCTCAAATTAAGCAAATGATTCATCTTAGTTTTAGAATGGTAAGTTTAAATTTTAAAAATTTCCATCTAAGATACTGTCTAAAAAGCAGGTAATATGTGCAATCTACCAGAACAAACCCTTATTCACAATATAATGAATCTAAACCTTTCTGAGCTTTACCCTAAAAATAAATTTAGGCAAAAGGATATAATGAAACTTTTATATTCTAACTAGAGGCCAGGTGAACGAAATTCATGCAAGAGTAGGCCTTCCTTCCCCCGGCTGCCAGCACCAGCTTCCCTCTGGTACCTGGGACATGGGTTTCCCTCGAAGCCCTGGCTGCATCCAGAAAGTCATCCGGAAGGAAGTCTGGTCTAATTAGCATATTATGCTTTTATTATTACAGATATATTTAAAGTTTGAAAAAACAGTCTAGTGATGGGATAAACTGAGAAAATATACAACACATAACCTAACTAAATTTTAGGTTTCATGTCTATATACCATGACTGAGTGTAAGTTTCATAAATGAAGTTATCTTCACATTACAGTTTTGAATAAACAATTCTTGTAGGATGTAGTCATCCTAAACTAGCATATGAATATCAGGTCCAATACTATTATGGGAGATGGCTTTATAATAAAAAAATCAATGTTATAAATATTTTCAAGTTCAAGACTTCTTTCAGCAATATTTGATAAAACAATTACAACATATAGATGCAATTTAGATGATAATGAATTTTGATTGTAATATTTTCTAGCCCTTTGAAAAATATCCTAAATATTTTCAGTCATAACATTTCAAGTCAATGAAAAATATGACTGTAAATTAAATCAACATTACAATTACATTATAATACAACAAATTTAAAGTTCCATATTTTAACATAAACATTACAAAAATGCGCCAAGATACCTCCTTCAGTCCAATTCCGTAGGTTTGGGGTTCACAATTGGCTCTCAAATCAAACTTTTTATACAGTTGCTTGGCTAGATGTCCATGGCAACCCTCTGCAAAAATTGTAACTTTGGCATGTAGTTCTAGTCCTCTCTCAAATGTTGTCTAAAAATAAAAATATGTTAAATTGCAACATTTGATAATTTAAAAAATATTCACATCCTGGTCAGTTCTAAATTGAACTATGATTCAAGTATAGTAGAGACAATGCATATATATTAGAAGTAAAATTAAGTACTGTTATAAGTGGAATCTAATTTAAATTCAATAATATACTTTGTGTCTTTGTGATATTTTTCTATTTTTACTTCAAAAGTACTTGAACAGTTAAGTTTACAAGAATTAAAACAGTAAATAAAGCACTCCCCCTGCATCCCCCCCCTCCCGCCTCAAATGATCTACAAATATAAAGCAAAAAGTGAAAGGCCATTCCCCACTGTTCCTAGTTTTCTTGTGAAATTTTCATGGCAGAAAATTTCCATGAATAAAAAACAGAGCCTATTTATATCCTTCTAATCAAAACAGGATCATACTAAATATATTCTTCAGCTAGTTGCCTTTTTCACTTTAATTTTACTTGTTTTGTATTGCTGAATGTATAACTATTATCTCTTTTGCTCTCTTATATTTTACTAGAGGCCCCATGTACAAATTTGTACATGGGTGGGGTCCCTTGGCCTGGCTGGTGATTGGGGTCATCGGGGCTGGCTGGCTGGCCTTGGGGAGGGACTGCAGGTGGTTGGCCAGCTGGGGGGAGGGACTGCAGGAGGTTGGCTGTGAGAGAGCACTGACCACTAGGGGGCAGCTCCTGCATTGAATGTCTGTCCCCTGGTGGTCAATGCTCATCATAGTGACCGGTCATAATGGTCGCTTAGGCTTTTTTATATATAGAGGTCTGGTGCATAAAATTCATAATTCATGCACGGGGGGTGGAGGGGGTCCCTCAGCCTGGCCTGCACCCTCTCCAACCCAGGACCCCTTGGGGGATGTCCAACTGCCACTCACAATCAGGACTGCTGGCTCCTAACTGCTCACCTGCCTGCCTACCTGATTGTCCCTAACCACCTTGCCTGCCTGATTGCCCGTACCACCTCTGCCTGTCTGCCTGATTGCCCCTAACTGCTCCCCTGCTGGCCTGATTGCCCCTAACAGCCTCCTTCTCACCCCACACCCGGGATTCCCTCCCTCTAGCTGGCTAAAGGCACCTGGGACCCAGGCTGGCTTTGCCTGGGCCAGCCACAACCACAGGGGACTGTGGGCTGGAGGTTTTGCCTGGTGTTGCATGTCTGAGCCATTACAGCATGAAGGCATAGTAATCATTTGCACATTAGCTCTTTATTATATAGGATAATTACGTCTAGCACATGGTAGGTACTCAATAAAGTTACTGAATAAAGAAATACAGAATAATCAGGAAAGTGTCATGAAATATATCATTCCTGCTATTTCTCTACTCAAATATTTGCATATATGAGCATGTGGACATAGTCACAGAAAAAATATGTTTACATTGACGAACTGTTTGTAACTGTTTTTGTATTATATCACAACTAGAGGCCTGATGCACAAAAATTGGCCTTCCTTCCCCCAGCTTTCCTCTGGCACCCAGGACCCAGGCTGGCTTCCCCTGGGCAACCTGCAGGCACCCGGGACCCAGTTGGCTTCCCTTTGGCCCCGGCTTCATCAGGAATGACGTCCTGAATGATGTCTTATCTAATTAGCATATTACCCTTCTATTATTATAGAAGTGATTTGCCTAAGGCAATATATACCAAATAAAGCATTCATTTTGAATGCTTGAATAGATTCCCTTAATTTTTCAACCAATTCTCAATAATTGGACATGTAGGTTGTTCCAGTGTTTCACTATTGTTATAAGCACTGCTCAGATGAATATCATTGGTACCAAATATTTTCAGTCTAAATGGTGAGAATTATTAATTGATTTAATATTTTTGGTTATTAGATAATTTGAACATCATTCATGTTTACTGGTAACATATATATTTTCTTGTACAGTGCTTACTCATATCATATACTAGTATATGCATACATATATATTGCATATGCACATACATCCTACAAATAACTTTACTCAGAAACTTTTAATTTTGTTCTTCTCCTTCCTCTTATTACACCTCACTCATCCATAAACTATGTTAATAACCTAGTATGTAAGGTTTTACCCAAATATATATATACATACACATATGGAGATACCTATACACTTAAACTTTTGGGGGTTTATTTTACAAACATAGGACCATATAATACAAACTTTTGTGTGTCTTACCTTTCTCACTTAATATTTCCTGGGCATCTTTTGAAGTCACTGTATAGCTCAAATCTTTCTCTTTATGGGCTGGTAGTAGTCCATGTGGAAATACCATAGGTTATTCAGCTATTCAACTAATGGGTGATAGCCAATTGCTCTGTTTCCAGTTTATTGGCAATAATAAACAACGTTATAAAACATAAACCCTTGTGTGTGTGTGCATGTGTGTGTGCGCACACACATATCCTTTTACTACTGGTGCTTTTATTTCTGTAAGATAGACTCTGAGGACTGGCACTGTTAGCTCAAAGGGGCACACCTATTTTTACTTTATCAGATATTGCCAGACTGCCTTCTAAAGAGCCAGAAACAATTAATATTTCTACCAGCAATAAATAAATAAAAAACAGTTATATCTTTTCCCTAGACATAACTGTTCCTTATACATTTTTGCTAAGTGTAGGAATACCTCACTGCTATGTTAAGTTGCATTTTCCTGACTACTACTTTCAGCATCTCTTTTTGATTCAAGAAATATTAAATGAACACCTACAATGTTCTAGGTTCTATGTTAGGCATTGGGAATATAGAGACAAATAAAAAAAGACATGTCCCTTTCCATCAGGCTAGTCACAGAGGCAGACATTATGTAAATACCTGAGTATATAAAAAGAAAATATGACTTAATGCTATAAAAGAAAGCACCGGGTGTTATGAGAGAAAATAATAGATGGGAACTATTCTGGAGAGGAATGAACTTTTTGGAGAAATGACATTTAAGATGGGGACTGAAGAAAAGGTATCCAAGTATCTTATTGTATGATTAGTGATCACCTGGACTTGCCATTCTGTGAGTTATCAATTCTTGAAATATTGCCCATTTTTCATTGTGTTGTCTTTTTCTTTTTAGTTTGTTTTTATTTAAATTCTATTTTTTAATTACAGTTACATTCAATATTATTTTGTATTAGAGTTAGGTGTATAGGATAGTTGCTAAACAATCATATACTTTACAAGTGATCCCCAGATATTTCAAGTACCCACTTGTACCATACATAGTTATTATAATAGTCTGGTGCATGAATTCGTGCACAGGTGGGGTCCAGCTGGCCCGCCCCAAATGGGGCAGATCATAGCAGGACCCATGAGGGGGAGGGGCTGTGGGCGGCTGGCTGCATACTGTGTGTCATAGTGACTGGTCATTCTGGTCACTTGGCTTTTATATATATACTAGAGACCCGATGCATGAAGATTCGTGCAAGAATGGGCCTTCCTTCCCCTGGCTGCCAGCATTGCCTTTGCTCTGGCTTTCTGCCTTCACTCCAGTCCAAAGCCACCTTTCTGCCTTCATTCAGGCCCCAGAGCCGCCTTTCCACCTTCCCACACTGCCCAGAGGCCCCGAGCAACTGGGGCGGTGTGGAACACCTGCGTCGTCGCCATGGCAACAACGCAATTGTCCTGCCCCACCCCCTGGTCCTTTGGCACCTGTGTATGCAAATTAGCCTGCCATCTTTGTTGGGTTAATTTGCGTACTCACTCCTGATTAGCTGGTGGGTGGTTACAGTCAATTTGCATCTTTCTCTTTTATTAGTGTAGATGTATTATTGACCATAATGTACTTTACATCCCTGCGACTATTCTTCTTTTTTCTTAAATTTAAATTCTTTATTGTTGAAAGTATTACATGTCTCCTTCCCGCCCCCCACCCCTGACCTCTCCCCAGCCACCCCTGTCCCCCAGCACATGCTCTAGCCTGCCTACTGTCTGTGTCCATTGGTTATGCTTATCTGCATGCATACAAGTCATTTGGTTGGTCACTTACCCCACTTTTTCCACCCTCCCCTGTCTTCCCTCTGCAGTTTGACGGTCTGTTTGTTGCTTCTGTGTCTCTGGATCTACTTTTGTTCATCAGTTTATGTTGTTCATTACATTCCACAAATGAGTGAGATCATGTAGTATTTATCTTTCTCTGACTGGCTTATTTCGCTTAGCATAATGCTCTCCATGTCCATCCTTGCTGCTGCTAATGATAAGAGTTCTTTCATTTTTACAGCAGTGTAGTATTCCATTATGTAGATGTACCATATTTTTTTTAATCCACTCAACTGCTGTTGGGCACTTAGGCTGTTTCCAAATCTTAGCTATTGTAAAATGTGTTGTCTTTTTCCTTGTCAATATATAAGTGCTCTTTGCTATTCCAGAGAGTCAATTCCTCCTCCCCTCAATTTACTGTTTATCTACAGACTTCATAGTATCTTTTGATATACATGTGTTTAATTTTTATATAGTTCAAAAAGGTTTGACTCTTAAAAGTTTTTAATTTTTTGTCACTATCAGGGTTGGGGAATGTCTGGCCCACAGGCCATAGAATGCTGGGAAATCTTTTAGTCTGGCCTCGCAAAGACATTAGGAGTGATTTAATTAAATGTTTGACTAAATATAGAAGGCATTTTTAAGTTGATAATTTTGTATGGTCCATGAGTGATGTTATAAATATCCAAATGGCTCATGGCAGAAAAAAGGTACCCCAACCCTGTGTTATAGCATGGTTTATCCTACCCCAGGTTGTAATTATACTCTAGATTTCTTTCTCATTTTTTTCACTGTTCTTTAAATTTATTATTTTTTAAAAAATATATATTTTTATTGATTTCAGAGAGGAAGGGAGAGGAAGAGATAGAAATATCAATGATGAGACAGAATCATTGATTGGCTGCCTCCTGCATGCCTCACACTCCGGGGATCGAGTCCACAACCCAGGCATGTGCCCTGACTAGGAACTGAACCTTGACCTCCTGGTTCATAGGTCAATATTCAACCACTGAACCACACCAGCTGGGTTTTTTCCCTGTTTTAAGAAATCATGAGAATTTTTAAAAAATGAAGGTACAATTCTATTTGCTTCCAGATGGACAGTTTCCTGGTAGGTACCAATTACAAAACAATTTGATTTTAATAAACAAAAATATTACTTAGTATGTTTCTGCTTCCTCTTAGAGGAAACATGTCCCTTAGTGTTGGAGCCACAGCAAACCCCAGCCTGACTACTTAATAACTGTTCTGACATTGGGTAAACTATTTAAGTTTTTTTCTAAGTCAGAATTCTTACAGTAAGATGCCTACTAGACTGGGAGAAGTGTTGAATAAGCAGGTGAATATATGATTCTGGGAGTCAGAAAAGGTAGTTAAAATCATGTGACTGGATGTAGTCACCATGAGAAAATGTAGAAAGAGGACCCAACACTGAGCCCCAGAGCCTCCAAATGTATTTAGAACAAGAAGAAGATAAGCAAGGTGACAGGAGGAAAGGCCAGTGAAGCAAGAAAAGCCAAGAAAAGGTGATGTTAAATTTTTTGCGGGAAACGAGTAAAATCGGATCCACCAGGCAGACTGTCAATGGACATGAAGAAACATACATTGGAACCTCTAGTTGGAACCGGCAAAAATAAAAATGTTTTATGTCGTTTTCGTGTGTGTGCCGCTCATAAACCACGCAGTGAAACGCGGTACATGTGCAAGTTTTGTAATGTACCCCTGCACAAAGGAAAGTGTTTCGAACGCTACCACACAGTGGCGGGAAAATGCCCACTTACAAAGTGTTAAGAGCCAAGTCAAGAAAGTGTTTCAACAAGGAAAAAGTTATTTGTGTCAGTGCTGTCTAGTAAGGAGGTCAAGTAAGAGACAACAGAAATGGTGGAGAAGGGATCCTAATTACAGTGGGCTAAACAGAGAACGGAGCAGCAGAATAAACAGAATTACTGGTCTTCTTGTTCCAAACTTGTGGTATTAAAAGATCTTTTAAAAACTGAGATTGTGGAGTTCAAATGGTTAAGACTCCACTGTAGTTGAGTCTTATTATATAATACTAGGAGCCCGGTGCACAATATATTGTGCACTTGGGCGGGGGGGTGTCCCTCAGCCCAGCCTGTGCCCTCTCACAGTCTGGGACCCCTCGGGGGATGTCCACCTGCTGGCATGCCTGGCCAGCCTGGGTGAGGGGCTGTGGCAGTTTGCTTATAAACCATTGTACCTTTCTAAAAGAGAAAAGCTCCCACATGTCTAGTTCACTCATTTAGTCTTCTTCTCTCATCCAGATCCTGATTTCACAATTCCTCATTACCTTGTTTTCTCTAATGCAATTTTACTTGGTTCAATAAGTAGTTGAAAAATTATTCTTAATAATTACTGGGATCAGAAATCTCTTGCTGCTGCCCAGCGCGCCCTGCCCACCCCACACACCCCACGGCCCACCACCTGCCCCACCCACCCTCCCCACCCCTTGGTCTGCCACCAGCCCTGCATGCTCTGCCCACCCCACCGCCTGCTCCACACCCGCCTCTGTGGTTGCGCTGCCGGCCTCCATCTTGGCTGAGTTAATTTGCATACAGTCACTCTAATTGGCTGGTGGGTGTGGCTTGGCTGGTGGGTGTGGCTTAGGCATCCTGCAGAAATGGTTAATTTCAATATTACTCTTTTATTAGAGTAGACTAGAGGCCTGATGCATAAAAATTTGTGTATTCGGGGAGGGGGATCCCTCAGCCCAGCCTGTGCCCTCTCTCAGTCTGGGACACTTTGGGGGGTGTCTACCTGCTGGCTTAGGCCCACTCCCTGGGCAATCAGGCCTAATCCGGCAGTCAGACATCCCTCTGGCAGCCCAGGAACCCTTGGGGGATGGCCAATTGCCAGCGGGGAGCAGGCCTAAGCTGCAGTCCGACATCCTTAGCGCTGCTGAGGGGGCAGGAGAGGCTCCCACCACCACCACCACTGTACTGGTAGTCGTCAGTCTGGCTTGTGGCTGAGCAGAGCTCCCCCTGTGGGAATGCAATGACCACCAGGGGCATCTCCTGCATTGAGCATCTGCCCTCTGGTGGTCAGTGTGTGTCATTGTGACCAGTCATTCCCAGTTGTTCTGCTGTTAGGGTCAATTTGCATATTACCCTTTTATGAGGCTTGGTGCATAGGTGAGGGTTGGCTGGTTTGCCTTGAAGGGTGTCCCAGATCAGAATGGGGGTCCCTGCTGGGGCCAGCCTGGGTGAAGGGCTAATGGCTGTTTGTAGGCTGGCCACAGGCCCTTCAGGGTGGGTGTCCCCCCCCTGGGGTGCCTGGCTAGCCTGGGTGAGGGGCTGATGGCTATTTGTAGGTTGGTCACAGCCCCTTCAGGATGGAGGGTCCTGCTGGGGTGCCTGGCCAGCCTGGGTGAGGGGCTGATGGCTGTTTGCAGGCTGGCCATGGCCCCCAGCAACCCAAGCTCCCAGTGATGCTGGCTGGAAGCAGGTATCTGGGATTTATTTATCATTTATAATTGAAACTTTGTTGCCTTGAGCAGAGTCATAGCTGACCAAGGCTGGTAGAAAGTTTAGCTTCCTCCATCTCCAGGGCAACCAAGCCTCCTGTTTGGTTCTAGCTCTGTGGCTGCCAGCCATCTTGGTTGGGTTAATTTGCATATAGTTGCTCTGAGTGGTTGGTGGGCATGGCTTGGGATGTAGCAGAGTGACACAATTAGCATATTACTCTTTTATTAGATTAGACAACTAGCATCCCAGAGCGCAATTTCAAATTGCGTGATACCGCCCACTCCCTCTCTGGCCTTTGAAGCAGCCACAGCTGCTGCTGATCAGGCCCTCCACCAATGCAGGTGCACAGAGGCCCCTGCCGCCCCATCCCTGATGCTGTGCACGCAACCTCCTCCCGTCTGGTAGACCTGTTATGGCTTCCCAGTTAATTAGCATATTTCTCTATTATATATATAGATTCATATTACATATGAATACAATATATAAAATATAAATGTTTTACAAATGCAGAGCACAGAATACAAAAATATATATATGAAGAAATATGAGAACACACAAAAAATTTAGGTAATGAAATTTGTGTGCTTCAACTTTGCTATAATATTAACTATAAACAATTCTAAAAAATAAAATATAGCCCCGCTGGCATGGCTCAGTGGTTGAGCTTCAATCTATAAACCAGGAGGTCACAGTTCGATTCCTGGTCAGGGCATATGCCTGGGTTGTGGGCTTGATCCCCTGTGTGGGGCGTGCAGGAGGCTGCCGATCAATGATTCTCTCTCATCACTGATGTTTCTATTTCTCTCTCCCACTTCTTTCCTCTCTGAAACCAATAAAAATATATTTAAAAATGTCCTATATAATAAAATCCTAATATGCAAATCAACCAAATGGCAGAAAGATGGGCGGAATGACCAGTTGCTATGATGTGTGCTGACCACCAGGAGGAAGACGCTCGATGCAGGAGCTGCCCATGACCAGGAGGTGATGGGCATATGTCCCTGACATAAAAGTTACCAGCGGCAGCGATTGAGGGCAGGGCTGGCCGGTCAGTGGGCAGCACTAGGCCACTAGCTAAGGTGGGTGCCAGTGGAGGCCCCCTGATCGCCCCGTCAAGGGAGGTGACCAGCAGCATTGGTGGTGGCAGCGGAGGGCAGGGCTGGTGAGCTGCTGGCACCAGGCTGCCAGCAAAGGTGGGTGCCAGCAGGGGCCCCTGAATGCCCTGCCTGCTGGTCACCCCACAGATGGCCCTGATTGCTGGCCATGCCTAGGGACTCTACCCTATATATTGGAAACAGTCTCTTAGATTTAAAAATTAAAACCTAGCAAGGCTATTCTAATACTGAAAAAACAGCATGAAGTAGCCATGACATGCATGGACCCTGGCTTGCACATTTCGTGGTCAGCCCTGATTCTGACACTAATAACTGTGTGACAAAGCCAATTACTTAACTTCTCTCTGCTTCAGTTTTTCCATACATAAGATGGGGGAAAATGGTACTACTGCTGCAGAAGGATCATGTTATATACTGCTTTTTATAATCAGGGCAAAAAAATATAGCTGCCCATACAATAGCAAGATGCCTTTCATTGGTACAAGCAGCATCCCTGATTGCGAGAAGGATGTCCGAATGCCTGTTTAGGTCCGACATCCCCTGAAGGATCCTGGATTGCAAGAGGTCAGAGGCTGGGCTGAGAGACCCACCCCCACCCCCCATGCATGAATTTCATGCACTGGGCCTGTGTCTCTCTCTCTCTCTCTCTCTCTCTCTCTCTCTCTCTCTCTCTCTCTCTCTTTATAATTTACTATGAGCACAGTATAGAAAAAAATAACCATAACAAAAAAAAAAGAGAGAAAGAAAAAGAATAGCCCAGGCCAGGTGGCTCAGTTGGTTGGAGCGTTGTCTGTATACCAAAAAGGTTGCAGGTTTGATCTCCACTTGCGGTGCATACAGGAGGCAACCGATCAATGTTTCTCACATAATGTTTCTTTCTCTTCCTCTCACTCTAAAATCAATAAACATATCCTGGGGTGAAGATTTAAAAGAAAGGATAAATATAAGAAAACTAATATTCTGTTATCATTATGAGAAGTAGTATGAGATAATTGTTTGCAAACTTAGCTATATACCAGAATCCTTGGGGACTTGTTAAAAAAACAGCTTTTGGTCTTAGCCTGTTTGGCTCAGTGGATAGAGCGTCAGCCTGAGGACCAAACTGTCCCGGGTTTGATTCTGGCCAAGGGCATGTACCTCAGTTGCAGGCTCCTCCTCGACCCAAGCCATGATCCCGGCTTGTATAGGAGCCAACTGATCGATGTTTTTCTCTCACATTGATATTTCTCTCTGTCTTTCCCTCTCTCTTCCACTCTCTCTAAAAATCAGTAGAAAAATATCCTCAGTGAGGAAAAAAACACAAAAAGAAACAAACAAAAACAGCTTTTGAGACATGTCAAGTCTCAAGACCTCATCTGATACTGATTTAGCCAGTCAAACTACCAGAAGAACCAATGTAATAGCTAAAGCTCAAGATCTTTAGTATTAGACAGCAATGCAAATGATTCTTACCTATAGAAATGAAAATTATTCAGCTGGCAATGCAGTTGATTGATAAACTACGTATGGGTACATTTTCTGAATGCTCTTTGACGGTTGTAATATCTTACTGATTCCCTCATTAGTGAATGAGTGAAATAAAATCTTCGACACGTTTGTTTTATATCTTAAATATGTTTTTATTGATTTTTAAAAAAATTATCTTTTTAATAGGTTTTCTTCTTGATTTTTAGAGAGAGGGAAGGAGAGAGAGAAATATCTATCAGCTGCCTCTTGCAAGCTCCCCATTGGGGATTGAGTCTGCAACCCGGGCATGTGCCCTGACCGGGAAACAAACTGAAGACCTCTTGGTGCACGGGATAATACCCAACCAACTGAGCCACATCAGCCAGAGCATGTTTTGATCTTTTAAAAAATTATTCTTAAACATGTTTTATATATTTATCTAAATGATGTTTTGTTTAATTCAAAGACACCTTTATATATTTTTAATGTGAGAAAAATTCCAAATTAATAATTCTATTCCAACATACACATAATATACAGTTTGTAGCAAGACTAAATTATTAAGTTTAAATTGACTCTTTTTTAAAATTTGTCAATTTGTTAATAAGCACATAATTATTAAAACATTTACCTTTGGTGCACCATCCTTTTGTATGCCTACATCATTAGTAGCAATACCTTTTATACTACCATCTTCATGAAAAAGGACCTAAAATAAAAACATATTTCATTATCACTTTCGGATTCATAAAGAAACAATAAACAGCCTTATATTTTTTAGAAAGTGAACATGTTCTCTATATTATAGAAATACAGGCTTTAAAACATTCAGGCAAAAGGAAACATGTTCTTAAAGTACTGCCTTTTAGAATATAAAAGAACATAGCTCAAACAGGTGAATATAAACAAAATGCTATCACCTTGATCAGGAAGAAAATGGGGAAGCTACCAGAGAGCTCACTAAAATATCAATAAGATGAAACCAAAAGCTGTTTGAAGAGTTCAGATATCAAAAACATGTACAGAGCCTGAAATCAAGGCCTGTAAAAAATGACCATCAGCATGGATGAAAAGACAAGTGTCAGGAAAGCTTCTCTCTCAAACGAGTGAAGACTCCCTCCTTCTCCCTCCCGAGCCCTCAAAAAAGAACCCTCAAACAAAAACATAACAAAACAAAACAGATTGACAATAGCCCAAAGCTGATTAAGGTTTATTTCTGGAGCAAGAAGAAAAGGGAAAAACTGGTCAAAAGTATACTTCTGAGGATAAGAAATAAGTTATTCTGCTGCTGTTTCCTCTCTGGAGGAAAATGCTCTTTGGATAGCAAAGTACAAAATGTACATTAGAAGCACATAACAGAAAGAACAGGAATGGAAAGGTAAAATAAGGATTTTTAGCAATGGAAATAAAAAGGAAGAAAAAACATTTTACTTGATACCTTGAAAATGAATTAACAGTAAAATATAGCTATGAACTAGAACTAAAGTCTGGCTTAGAGTACCAAAAAACTGATATCTTTTGATTTGCATCTCTCGGATGATAAGTGACTTTGAGCATGTTTTTATATGTCTCTGAGCCTTGCTTATGTCCTCTTTTGAAAAGTGTCTATTTAGGTCCATTACCCATTTTTTTGTTAAGTTGTATGAGTTCCCTATAAATGTTGGAGATTAAACCTTTATCAGAGATATCATTGGCAAATATATTATCCCATGCAGTGGGTTTTCTTGTTTTGTTGATGATTTCTTTTGCTGTGCAGAAGCTTTTTATTTTGATAAAGTCCCATTTGTTTATTTTCCCTTTAGCTTCTATTGCCCTAGGAGCTTGAGATACCATCTCACACCTGTCAGAATGGCTATCATCAACAAATCAGCAAACGACAAGTGCTGGAGAGGATGTGGAGAAAAAGGAACACTCGTTCACTGCTGGTAGGAATGCAGACTGGTGCAGCCACTGTGGAGAACAGTATGGAGTTTCCTCAAAAAACTAAAAATGCAACTGCCTTTGGATTCAGTGATCCCACTTCTAGGAATATATCCAAGAAACCAGAAACACCAATCAGAAAGGATATATGCACCCCTATGTTCATAGCAGCACAATTTACCATAGCTAAAATTTGGAAACAGCCTAAGTGCCCATCAGCAGATGAATGGATTAAAAAACTGTGGTACATCTACACAATGGAATACTATGCTGCTGTAAAAAGGAAGGAGTTCTTAGCATTTGCAGCAGCATTGATGGAACTGGAGAACATAATGCTAAGCGAAATAAGCCAGTCAATGAAAGGAAAATACCACATGTCCTCACTCATCTATAGATAATAATAACTATTATAAACTGGTGAACAAAAATAGATACAAAGGCAGAGCAGCATCAAACAGACTGTCAAATTACAGCAACAAGGACAGGGAGGGTTGGGGCGGGTAATAATCAACCAAAGGACTTTTATGTATGCATTTAAGCATAACTAATGGACAGAAAACACTGGGGGGAAGGGGAGGAGAGGAGAAGGGCAGGGGAAAAAAGAGATATATGTACTAATCTTTGTAATACTTTATGTAATAAAAATAAATAAAAAATAAGTAAACTGATATCTTATTGATAACCAGAGGCCCAGTGCATGAAATTTGTGCACTCGGAGGGCAGGGGGGTGGGGGAGGTCCCTCAGCCCAGCCTGTGCCCTCTCACAGTCTGGGAGCCCTGCGATGGATCGCTCCAAAGAGGTAGGTCCTGCCCACCCACCACAGAGCCACCGTGGGGAGCCTGGGACTCCCTCTTTGGGGCAATCATGAAAGCCCCCTGATTGATCACCCCACCTGCTGGCAGCCTGGGCCTCCTTCTGCAGGGTGATCATGGGACAATGGTGGCCGAACAATTTCATTGCATCCTCTTAGCTGGCCTGGTGCCAGTGGGTGTCATAGTGTGGTCGTCCGGAGGGTCATCCTGCTGTTCAGCCATTTGGTCGATTTGCATATTATGCTTTTATTATTATAGATGATCTTTAAGGAAGAAAAAGAGGAGGAACTAGAGACGAGTGTGTGTGTACTCTAAAAGTGAAAATCATGGATTCTACACACCACCTATTTGTGATATAGACACGAATCTCATGAACATTTTAACCAGGAGAAATGTAAAGCCCCAACCTTGGGCCCAAAATACAAAACGCATATCTATGGGCTGGAAAAACAAATTAGTAACAGCAAGTATAATACAGGGACATAAGAGTTTTTATTTGGCTTACATACTGTAAAGGTAAAAACAAATGCAAAATTATGTTGAATTTTCCCTGACTCAAAAATAAGAGAATCTTTCAGCAAATCTGTTAGAAAACTTAACTGTAAACTCATTCTCTGAGATATATGTGAATCATTTTATTTATTTTAAAAATATATATTTTTATTGATTTCAGAGAGGAAAGGAGAGGAGACAAAGAGATAGGAAACATCAATGATGAGAGAGAATCACTGATTGACTGCCTCCTACACAACCCCACTAGGGATCAAGCCCGCAACCCAGGCATGTGCCCTTGACTGGAATCGAATTCAGACCCTTCAGTCAGTAGGCTGATACTCTATCCACTGAGCCAAACCAGCACGGGTGAAGATTTTGTTTTTAAGAATTTCCCCAATAATACTTAGTGAATATCAACAGTGTGATATGGTTGCCAAAAGTTATTTTGAGAGAATTAACAGAATAACATTTTCTAGAATGAAGAAGGTAATAGCCCTACTCCATACTAGGCTTGAAGTAGTATATGCATTCTGGGTGCTACCTTATAGGGGAATAAAAGAGAAATGTATTCAGAGGAGGGCAATGAGAATACTGAACGAACTCAAATTATTGACACAATTGAAAGAACTGAGAATATTTAAACTGGGGGAAAAACACACACAAAAGTAAAGGTAAGGAAGAAAGAGCAGGGCATAGTTATAAATGAAAGGTTTCTTTCCAATTGGAAGAGGGCATATATTTGTTCTATCTAAACTAATAAAAGCGAAATAGTAAAATTAACCGTTTCTCCGAGACAGGGTAAGCCACGCCCACCAGCCAATCAGAGCGGCTGTATGCAAATTAGCCCAGCCAACATGGAGGCCGCCACTCCCGGACCTGGGTAAACGGCAGTTTCCATTGCGGCAGGAGCGAAAGTGAAGCTGCGCCCGCTCCGCTTAAACTGCCTCTAGCGAAACACAGAT
>PVJC01023654.1:0-26211 GCA_004026665.1 Murina feae | reverse complement strand
GAGGCGGGGTTTTCCCTGCTTTCTGGTGGCTGGAGGAAGATGGGCAGTAGGCAAGCTTGGGAGGCAGGCAGCACCCAGCCCTGGCCACAGCTCAAAAAAGAGAACAACATGCAGGGGAGGGCAAGAGTCTGAGAGATCAACATTGAGGGGGTGCCTGCTCCAAGCCTTGATGGTGTGCCTGGGGACAGGCCCCCAGCAGGTAGACACACACAGGAGGACTGCTCCGAGCCTCAGATGCGGCTGGGGGCAGGTCTCCAGTGGTGACATACACACATACACACACACACACACACACACACTCATACACACACAAGGCGCCTGGCAGACTGGGGCCATCATAGGACATCCACTGAGGGGTCCCAGACTGTGAGAGGGCACAGGCCGGGCTGAGGGACTCCCTCCACCCTGAGTGCACAAATTTTTGTGCACCGGGCCCCTAGTAGTAAGATAAATGGAAATACAACTACCTTTTGAATAGACTTTCTTGGGGGAGCTTTCCACTCATGTTTCATGGTTCCGAAAAGAAAAAAAGTAACCTAGCAGTCAACAGTAATTGATTGTCTATAGTAGTTGAAACTGTTTGTCAAGTAGGGTCACCCAGACACTGACAAGTCTCTAACCTCCAGGGGAGGACCTGAATCATGGCATCTCCTAAATCATCCATTTTCTCATTGGGCATGAGAGACAGGGACATACAACTGACAATAAGAATTTAAAAAAAGTATTTAAAGGCCACTTTTATTTCCCATTTTTTACTACTTTAGGTTCTGCAATTGGTTCAATTCTCCCAATAATACCCAAGCTCTGGGCTTTTCTAATTCTTTTCCCTCACCCAAAATAAGAACGATCATTTGTCTCCCATCTATTCAAATTGATGTATTAGAGTAACTGGTTTCAGTGCATTGGCGAATCACAATTGAACTTCTTTTTATCAATGACTCAGATAAAATTATGGAATATGTAGTTTTGATAATGACACAAAGTGCTGGATTTAGAGACTATGATTCATTACTATTATATATTCACCAGAGGCTCAATGCACGAAATTCATGCAAGAATAGGCCTTCCTTTCCCCAGCTGCCAGCATGGGCTTTCCTCCACCACCCAGGACCCGGGCTTCCCTTGAAGCCAAGGCTTTGTCTGGAAGGTCATCCAGAAGGATGTCCACTCTAATTAGCATATTATGCTTTTATTATTATAGATTCAGTCAACATATTTATATTGTGTATTTAATATAGTTAACACACTGTGCTTTCTAGGACACACACAGAGTCACACAAAACTATGCACACATATGCTGATAGTTGTTTTTCCCCCACACACATCACAATGGGAAAAACTGTAAAAACATGTTGAGCTAGAGTGAAAAAACATATGGATAACTTAGTGGTAGCTAAGAAACTATCTAAAAGCATAATTTGGCTCCTAAAGCCATTGGCCACATTTCTAAGTATCTAATAATTACATACTTGAACCTCTCTCTAGGGTTCAATGTGAAGTTAAAGCTCCCCTCAGGGCTTACTGAAACTTAAGCATAGTCAAATCTTAACGTTTCCTGCATGGCTCGAAGGAATACTAATTTACTGAACTCTATAATCTGACATCTCAGCTACAGCTTTCTTTACATTACTTTGTGTCACTAAGAGCAAAGTTTATTTGTGCCTATCACTGCTCCACTTATACACATATATAGAACTATAAAATCATATTACATTTGTTTTTGTTTACTTTTAAGTTATATCACAAGCTCTTCTCAAAAAGAATATATACCTATATATCATATAATTGTATTTTCCAACCCTTTCAAGCCAGTAGTTAACTGAAAAATTCTCTCTGTAGATTATCACTATTTTGATTAATATTTCTTGGCATAACAGCTTTTCATTTAGCTGCAAAATTGTATTCTAATTAAATTCTTTCCAAGAAGCTATGCAAATTATTAGCAGACTTAATGCTCCCAACATGTGTCTTTTCTCACATTGCAAGATTTCAAGAGTTCAATGCACAATTAATTTACAATATCTTTGTGTGTGATTCATAATACTACATTGTTTGGAGATATTGCCTTCCTTTAAAAGAAAATCTAGGGGATAAAGACATTTTATGTCTTTCCATGACTATGAGTTAACCTCATTTGGGAGGCTAAATTGAACTTTTGGGAAATCTTACTTTTGCAGAATGTTTTCCCATGATGACTTTGTATCAAAGCCCATATTTCAAGTAGGGACAGACATTCCTTTCATTCTTTTCTGTGTCTCATGGTTGTGTGTATCAGCAACCAGCAAACATTCCTACTTTCCTTATCCCACTTTATATGACATATAATTTATTTTTTTTTAATCCAGTTATGCTGTTCTTTTTTTTTGGTTTCCTCCAATTACCCATTATCCCATTTTAGTTTATTTCTGGCTAGCCAGAAGTGAACTAGAATATAATTTAATTAATTTTTATGATCTCTTAAAAATTAAAGTAATTAGGACAAATGCTCTTAATAAGCACTTGTTGAATGAATGCCAGTTTTGACATAATGAGACAGCATTTCCACATTAAGTTTTCTAATAGATGGACCCACTGAAACGTATTGCCAATATGACAATAAAGTTAAAATGCCCTGGTCAAAATTTTTTAAAATATATTTTTATTGATTTCAGAGAGGAAAGGAGAGGGAGAGAGAGATAGAAACATCAATGATGAGAGGAAATCATTAATTGGCTGCCTCCTGCATGCTTCCTACTGGGGTTTGAGCCCACAACGCAAGCATGTGTCCTTGACCAGAATCAAACCATGACCTCCCAGTTCATAGGTCAATGATCAACCACTGAGCCACGCTGGCTGGGCCTGGTCAAAATTTTTAATGTCTCTGTGGCTCAACCTCTTTGCTGTAATCTAATATAATAAAAGAGTAATATGCAAATTGACCATCACCTGAGACACCCAAGCCATGCCCACCAGCCAAGCCATGCCTCCCAGCCAATCAGAGCAGCTGTATGCAAATTAACCCAGCCAAGATGGAGGCCGGCAGGGCGGCTGTGCACTGGGAGATTCCGCAGCCAGCACAATTGTGCCGCGTGTGTTAGCTCAGTGTGGGGGGGTCCAGCCTGGGGCATCCTTGGGGAGTCTAGGAGCGCCCATCCTGAGTCCACTGCCTGGCTCTGCCCCGAGGGGCTCTTCGGGGCATCCAAACGCAGCTGTCCTGGGTCCACTGCCTTTCTCCACCCCCCGGGGGCCTCCACAGGGCATGTAGGAGTGTCTGCTGCAACAGTGTGGAGCATCCAAAGCCAGTCCGCTGCCTGGCTCCACCCTGAGTGTGTTTGCTCAGCAGCAGGGCCCCACCGAGGGATCCTGCACCAGCATCTGCACCTGGCTCGCCACCCAGCTCTGCACCAGGTGTGTCCCCTCAGCAGTGGGGGCCCACCAGGCGTGTGCGATTGTGGGCCCTCTGGTGGGAAACGTCTAGGTCTGCATTCACCAGCCCTCCCACCCCCCAGTGCACGAACCCTGAAGGGGCTGTGGGAAGCCTGAAATGACCCTCAGCCCCTCACCCTGCTGGCCAGGCACGCCAGCTGGTGGACATCCCCCCCTGAGGTGTCCCAGACTGCAAGAGGGCACAGGCCGGGCTGAGGGACCCCCCCCTCCCCCGAGTGCACAAATTTTTGTGCACTGGGCCCCTAGTATTAGTATAAAAGTAAAATTTGTTTTATATAACAAGCTCGATTATTACATGATATATATATATACTAGTATGTGTGTGTGTGTGTATATATGGTTGGATCAGTGTCTGGCAGATACCATCTACATCTATAAAAGAGTAACATGCAAATTTGTGTCACTCCGCTACACCTACCAGCCAATCAGAGCAATATGAAAATTAACCCATCAAAGATGGCAGTTAATTTGCATACACAGGCGAGTGAAAACTAAAGACAGAATAGAAGGAAGCCAAGGGCTGCAGAAGGGAGCCAAGTGGCGGAGAAAGGAACGGAGCTGAGGCAGCAGAGACTATGAAGAAGGGAGGGAGGGAGGGAGCCGAGGCAGGCTTTGCTCCCTTCTCTGCTTTGCTCTGGCTCAGGAAGCCTTATTCTTACAGGAATCTTCCTGAAATGGGCCACTAGTCCTATATAATAAAAGGCTAATATGCAAATTTTCCCTTCGACTGGGAGTTTGACCAGGAGTTCAACCGGGAGCTTGACCGGGGGCAGGGCCAGCCAGCCAACCGCTAGTGGCCCCTCCCCTTGGAAGGCCCCACCCCCTATTGGCCCCCCAACCCTGACTGGGGATGGGACTGGCTGGCCAATTCCCTGCAGCCATTCCACCTGGCTGGCCCAGCCCCCAATCAGCCCTGATCAAGGCAGGCTGGTCAGACCCCACCCATGCAAGTATTTCTGCACCAGGCCTCTAGTTCGTAATATTCACCATAATAAACTAATAGAATTTTTTGTGCATATGTTACCCTCAGGTTTTTTACAAATAGTTCAAAGATAGATGGGAGCAGGCATGTGGCATTGATTAAGTCAAGTTCAGGAACTGAGAGTAGAAAATGCAAAGATCAGAAATATTTTTAACATTTTGATAGGTTGAATAGAAACTGAAATAAGAACATGGGGTTAAAGGCAGGACCTCAATTTCAGTGATGCAGAGTTGATAATGAAATGAAAAAGGAGAGTGGGAAATCATCAGGCTGGTGGGAATCACTTTTTTGACCAGCAACATAGAATGCAGGAGGGTTGGAATGAAAGAACCGTTATAAACAGCCACCAAAACAAATATGCATTAACTTAAGGAACACCCAAAATATCTTTCACCAAAAGATACCAGTTTCTTTTTTACAGAGTGATCAAATTTTTAGTATGATTCAGATGAAGAGAAGCAATATAGTACATTATAATTTCCCCTTTGTAATAAGTTTGCTCTGTTTCTCCCATTTTTCTATCTCATTTTAATATTTATATATTATTTATATTTTCATGAATTTATATTTCTTATTTTTGAAGTGAAGTTTTCATATATTTACGAAATTCATAAATTCTCATCTCAGAATTTTTCAGTCTATCCCATTATATTAAAGAATAATAACTATGCATGTATTTAACTATGCATGTTAAATATTATATACCAATAGATATCCTAAACTTGTTCTCATATCTTTAAGTCTCACTACACTCCAATTAAATACTAATGGTGGTGAGCACAAAGCTAACTGGACTCTGGGGCTCACACTCTGCATCAGTCTGGCACTCTACAGAAATGACATGTAAGCACCTTGATGAACTGCCTAATTAACAGAAAGCTGCTTTTATTCTTTGTTACTTCTCTTACATGTGTTCACTCTATTAAGGACATTTTATACAGGCAGGGAAATGAACCAAAAGAGGCAAATATATCTGGGTATTCTGCAGTGTGAATTGCCCCCTGAGTCTCCATTCTCCCACTTTCAGTTCAAGGTAGCACACTTGCCACACAAACACCCTTCCCCTTGGGAAGGACATGGTTAAAAATGGACTTAAAGTCAATTTGTCCAGATAGACCAGAGCTTAGGTGGATGGCATAAGCTTATTTTTACGCTAGGGAGAGCAAGAAGAGCTTGCTGAATTTCAGTGTATATGTCTAAGAGAATAAAATGTAACATACCTTGTTTAAGAAGGAATACCAGTCTGTGGCCAGGCCACACAGTTGTGATAATGTTCCCTCTCTCCCAATTCTTCACAATTACTTTACTCTTCAATGCGAATATATCAGAAGGGAGAATTATTCCCCAATGGTCACTTTCCTCCTGAGATTAAGTGAGAGAAATAATGAAATAATAAATATTAAATCAATTATGTTATCTTAAGAAGGAAAGTTCAATAAATCTAAATAATCCTTTGCTGCTTTCTGAGATATGTTAGTCAATGGACTAAAACTTAAGCATAAACATGTGCTGGAGCCGACCAGCAGATCCTGAGTGACAGATGAATAATTACTCTGACACACATTTTTGTGAAAGAGAGGGCTAAGGGACTGCTTGGTCTGAGAAACCAAACAGCCCCATTCGCTGGCCTCCTTAAGCGTTTACTGTAATAAGAGCCTGAACTAAAATTCACTTCTAGATACTATCAGCAGGGTAAGTATCTTTGTTCTCAGACACATGCATCTGCAGTGTCCTTTAAGCAAGAATGTCTAAATACTAAACATAGAAATTCCAGTAAAGCACTAGGCACTCAGACTTATTTGGAAAAGTCAAGGCAGGGGCAGTTGCCTTTGGCCAGCTCCCTCTGGGGGCCCCTAACCTTTTGGAGATTCCTTCTTACAAACTTTCCAACCAAGTCTCATGCTTCCCCACAAACATAGAATGTGCCTTTTCTGATCAAAGAGGAGATAATAATTATATTTTATAACAAATGTCCACATTAAACCCGACATTCACTTAACGCTTTGCATCTGAATATCAAGATTAAATAATGGCGAACACAATTTTAAGATATTTTTTTGTTGAAATGTGATACATTTAGACAACGGAATACTACTTGGCTGTAAAAAAAGGAGAGAATTATGCTAAGTGAAATTAGCCAGCTAGCGAAAGACAAGTACCATATAATTTCACTTATGTTTGGAATCTAATGAAAAAGTAAACTAACAAACAAAATAGAAACTGGCTTATAGCTATAGAAAACTGACTGACATCTGTCAGAGGGGAGGAGTTATTGGGGGCTGGGTGGAAAAGGTGAAGGGATTAAGCAAAAAAAAAACACCTACAAAACTCATAGACACAGATGACAGTATGGTGATTAGCAGAGAGAAAAGGGGTTGGAAGGAGGAAGAAGAGAGTAAAGAGAGGATAAATGGTGATAGAAGGAGACTTGACTTTGAATAGTGAACACACAATACAATATACAGATGATGTATTATATAATTATACACTTAAAACATATAATTTTATTTACCAATGTCACCCCAATAAATTCAATAACAATTTAACAAATAAATCAGAATTAGATTATATTAAAATACTTAAATTCTAAAGTATATTATTTAAAGTATTGTCTTTATATTTGTAGCAGTGTTTATTTAATATTTTGATAGTTTAAGATTATTTGCTCCTGCGCACCCTGGCCAGTGAGCTCAGTGGTAAGAGCATCAGCCCACATACTCAAGGGTCACAGGTTTGATTCCTGATCAAGGCCAAACATCTTATTTACAAGGTCAATCCTTGGCCCCCATCTGGGTACCTGTGGGAGGCAATTAATTGATGTGTCTCTCTCCCATTTATATTGCTCTCTCACTATCTCCTTCCCTCCCTTCTACTCTCTCTAAAAATCAATGGAAAAATATCCTTGGGTGAGTATTAAAAAAAAAGATTGTTTGTGTCCCACTTAGGTCTCTTGTTCACCTTTATTTTCTAAAATAAACTGAAACCAAAGAAGTATTGTTTCATAGGGACTTGTGCAAGGAGATTAAACACTATGTAGGAGGAAAAAAAGTTTCACAATAATTAGTCCCCTAATGTTTAGTATTTATATTAAACAAATATATATTTCCTAGACAAATGCTAGTAACATAAAAAATAGAAAACCATAACAAAATCACAAAAATATGAATATTATATAAATAACAAAAGGAGATTATGAATGAGAAATTGATTGCTGCATCCTCAAATGCTGAAAAAGGCCAATTCTGTCTGTTTTGAAAAATATATTTTTACTTATTTGTGATATTTTTAGTTTATAAAGCTGTCAAACTCTTTTATCAATAATGACAAAGGAATTTCCACAACTTATGGAGAATAATTTAGAGCTAAATGACATAATTATAGACATCCAACAAATATATCTCTATTGAACTCCAGGAAGTAGAATACATAGTAAAATTAATCTTTGTAAACTGAAAGTCAGAATGGAAATACTAAAGTGAGTTTTTTTTGTTGGTTTGTTTTGTTTTTGTCAATTGCTGAACAGCTGTGGTCCTCTGTAAATGAAACTACTATAGAAGGATTTCAGAAAGCTGGGCAAATAAAAGTGTTCAGGGAATGAAATGATGAATCAAATATTTTCACATTTAAAACAAAAAACTTACTCTTATGTCCTACCATAAAAGTCTACTTATACAGAATAAAAATTTTCACATTTTAAATACTGCTTTCTCATTAGGAAGCCATTGATATTTCCTATGACAAGGTTAGTTGACTAATTGAAGAAAATATGAAAGTTACCATTAAGAAAACAAATGACATCTGTTATAAATTTTTGTAGTGGCTTTAACTAAAGTCAATTTAGATGCATTCATATATTTTTATATGTCAGCAAAACACAATGCATCAATGTTACCCTCAAACAACAGAGAAAACTGAGCATCCTAAGTATAACAAAGAGTAGATAAAATGCAAAGAGAACAGACCAACAAGCATTTACTACTCAAATAAGAGCTGACATCAAAAATCAGTGAGAGAGAAAAAAAAAAAAACCTAAACACAATTAGTGAGGACAATAGCCATTGAAATTTTTACAGCAATCAGAAAGATACAATTATCAGCAGTCATTTAGTGCTGCACTTAATTCAGGAAAGCATAAATTGAATGATTATTTTACATTGATGGCACCAATATATTACAGTATAATTCCCACTACAAATAATCACCCAAGGTGTTTTCTAAAAATGTATCCATTAGTCCTGTTTAATATAAACATTTATATTTTAGTGTATTCCATTATGATTATCAAAATTTTGGAGTATCCAGGTTGTACTTTCTGGCTAATTATTTTTTATGCATATTTACTGGACTACCACCAAAATGCAAGACCAGTTACATGTATGTTCATAATGTGTAGAAAGTTATACCCTCAAAATATAATAATTTTCTTTCCTATTTGTTTAATCCTCACCCAAATATATATTTTTAATTGATTTTGAAAGAAAGAGAGAAATAGAAACATCAATGATGGGAGAGAATCATTGATCATTTGCATCCTGCACACTCCCTAATGGGGATTGAGCCTGCAACTTGGACATATGCTCTGACTGGGAATCAAACCATGACCTCCTGGTCAATGGGATGCTGTTTTGTAGAGACAAACATTAATCATTATTTTCATATGTTAGGCATATGCATTTTCTGGAAAAGGAATAATAATAACCTTGGACAGAATAGAAACAATCCTTTAAAACATGTATCAAAGACTTTAACAGATACCTCAGCAAAGAAGATATAGAGATGGCAAATAAACATAAGCATATGAATACATACTCCACTTTATGTCATCAGGAAAATGTAACTTAACAATGAGATACCACTGCACATCTAATACAATGGCCAAAGTCCAGAACATTGACAACAAAAAAATCTTCAAAAAGTAGAGCAACAAGAATTCTCCTTCAGCCCAGCCAGTGTGGCTCAGTGGTTGAGAGTCAACCTATAAATCAGGTGGTCACTGTTTCATTCGAGGTCAGGGCACATGCTTGGCTGTAGTCTCAGTTCCCACTGGGGGAGGGGGATGCAGGAGGCAGCTGATCAGTGATTCTCATAATTTATATTACTATCTCTGAAATTAATAAAAATATATTAAAAAAAGAATTCTCCTTTGATTGCTGTTGCAAAATGGTACAGCCATTTTGGAAGACAATTTGGTGTTTATCAAAACTAAAAATATACTCTTACCACATCATGTAGCCATCATGCTTCTTTGTAATTACCCGTTAAAGTGAAAACTTGTGTTCACACAAAAACTTGCATACATATACAGAAGCTTCATTAATAATTTCCAAAATTTGGAAGCAACCAAAGTGCAACAAAATGGTGAATGGATAAACTGTGGTACATCCAGGCAATAGAATATAATGCAGTGCTAAAAAGGAACAAACTATCTAGACATAAAAAGACATGATGAAAACTTAAATGCATATTATTAAGTGAAAGCAGCTAATATGGAAAACACTACATAATGTATGATTTTAACTATATGACACTTTGAAAAAAGCAAAACTATTGAGACAGTAAAATGATCAGTGGTTGCCAGGTATTAAGGGAAAGGGAGGGATGGATCAAGAGATCAGAGAGGATTTAAGGGGGGAGTGAAACTACACTGTAATCTAATAAAAGAGCAATATGCAAATTGACCCTCACTCTGTTACACCTAAGCCACGTCCACCAGCCAAACCATGCCCACCAGCCAATCAGAGCGGCTGTATGCAAATTAACCCAGCCAAGATGGCAGCCAGCAGCCATGGAGCTAGAGCAAACAGGAGGCTTCTGTTGCACCAGAAATGGAGGAAACTGCCTGCCTAGGCCGCTCAAGGCAACAATATTTCAGTTATAGAAGCCATGGAGCTGAAGCAAACAGGAGGCTTCATTTCACCCATGATCGAGGAAACTGCCTGCCTAGGCAGGCTCTGGCCTCTGCTCAAGGCAACAAAGTTTCAATTATAGAAGATAAATAAACCCCAGAAACCTGATTCCAACCAGCGTTGCTGGGACGTTGGGTCAATGGGAGCTGTGGCCAGCCTGCAAACAGCCATCAGCCACTCACCCAGGCTGGCCAAGAACCCCAGCAGGAACCCCACCCAGATCTGGGACACTCTTCAAGGCAAACCAGCCAGCCCCCACCCATGCACCAGGCCTCTATCCTATATAATCCTATATAATAAAAGGGTAATATGCAAATTGACCCTAACAGCAGAATCACTGGGAATGACTGGTTACTATGACACACATTGACCACCAGGGGGCAGATGCTCAAAGCAGGAGCTGACCCTGGTGCTCAGGGCACTCCCACAGGGGGAGCTCTGCTCAGCCATAAGCCAGGCTAACGGCTGCCAGTACAGCAGTGGTGGTGGGAGCCTCTCCTGACTCCTCAGCAGTGCTAAGGATGTCCAACTGCAGCTTAGGCTTGCTCCCTGCTGGTAAGTGGACATCCCTTGAGGGCTCCTGGGCTGCCAGAGGAATGTATGACTGCCAGCTTAGGCCCGATCGTTCAGGGAGTGGCCTTAAGCCAGCAGGTGGACATTCCCCGAGGGGTCCCAGTCTATGAGCGGGCACAGGCCGGGCTGAGGGACCCCCCCCCACACACACAAGTACACAAATTTTTGTGCACCGGGCCTCTAGTATATATATATAATAGTGGATACATATCATTATATATTTGTTCAAAACTATAGAATGTACAAAACTAAGAGTGGCCCTGGCTGGGTGGCTCAGTTGGTGTGTTGGCCTATACATCAAAAGGTTGTGGCTTTGAACCCATTGGGGTGCATCCAGGAGGCACCTGATCAATATTTCTCTACAACCAAGGAAATCATATGTTAGTGTGAGGATTAAATACAAAATACCAAGAGTGAACCCTAATGTAAATAGTGGACTTAGATATTTGTCTCAGTTCATTGATTCTAACAAATGTACCACTGTAGTGTGGGATGCTGATAGTGGGGAAGGCTGTGCATATGCAGGCCAGGGAGTATACAAAAAATCTCTGTAACTTCTGCTCATTATGCTGTGAACCTAAAGCTACTCTTTAAAAGGATATCTATTTTTTTTAAAGAATATTTATGCTAAGTCATGCTGTGTAACAATAGAAACTGAACTATGGAACAACACTCTCAAAAGATGTGTTCTGTTCAGTTCAATGCATTCCTGATTATAGGACAAAATGTTTTCATGCCATTTCATGTTATTCAAAATTGACACATTTTTCTTTATCTTATCAACTCTAGCAAGTATCTATAATTACTATTTCCCTTAAGAATTGCACATTAGCCTAGTGACTTAAAAATACTTCAATATAACTACTAAATTTATCATACTGAAATCCAAGAGATTATAGGATTACATTCTACTTTAATATATAGACAGAAATATCACTGATTTACAAAACAAAAATAAGAATAAAATTTAGCCAAATAAGAGAGCAATAGATAAAGTATATAAAGAAGAATAGAAGGAAAAACATGTTGCTTTGCAATTTACTTCCAGCTGCACAGTCAAACCATGTTGTGTTCTTTCTGAGTTGATAATGACATATCAATAGGATAGGATATATTGCAAGTGAAGATTTCTTCAGATTAATGAGATAAACTCCCAGTTTATTTCAGTTCTTTAATCTTCTAGTAAATAGTTCTGTTAGCTGAGGTTTATATCAATCCTAAAATCTTGGGCTTTAAATTCTGTTAAGTCATTCAATTGCTATCTGACTTTTCTGAAGTCTGCTTCTTCCAGAGAGCACATGTATAAAGATGTTAAAGTCTCTAAAAGCAGGATTCTATGAAATTCAAAGTCACTAATTCACCTGTAACACATGTGAAAAATAATTATTTGAAATACAGCATAAAAGACTGTTAATAAAATAAATAAAAAAACAAAAAGGAAAAAACTGTATTAATAACAAGAAAACATATGAAACATGAAGCCTTATTTAGGTGACATTTCTTTATGGAGTAATTGCTTTTAAATCTTACCAAACTTTCTACTTATTTTTCAACTGGGGTATATGGATCAATGCATTTCTTAATTAAGTGAGATAGACATATAACTCATTATTAAGGTAGATATATAACTTATTATTATTAGACGTCTATCATTTTTTTCTCCTTTTGCAAGGTACTATTCATAAAATAAATAATAACACATTCTGTGGAAGAAGTAAACAATCAAGGATAGTTTAGCTGCTGTAATATTTGTGTCTACTCTTCATTGTCCCAGCTTAAAGTTTTCCAGCTTAAAGCATCTCACATTAACTGTAGTAAACAATTTACATTTGTGACACACAAATGCTCTTTTAATGCATTGAAAATGAATTACTATAAGAATTAAGTGTAAGATGTTGTGCAAAAGAAAAGCTCAAATTTATCAATAAATTTAATAATCTCCCCCAAATGTTTCCTAATAAGTATAACCAAAGCAAATCTAGGAAAATTGACAAAGAATCAGTATAAACATTCATCTTGTTTATTACAATTGTGCTTGCAAGATGGTTAGTAAAAAAGACTCACTGTCATGCCCTGGCCAGTGTGGCTCAGTTGGTTGGGCATCCTCACATGTGCTGAAAGGTTCCATTACCAGTCATGCCTGGATTTCGGGCTCAATCCCTGGTAGGGCCCATCAATGTTACTCTCACATTGATGTTTTTTTCTCTCCCTTCCTCTCTCTCAAAAACCAATTAAAAAAAAAAAAGATTCACTATCATGTTAAAACTTATTGTTATTCTACAATTATAAACCAATACAACTTATAAATTAAACAATTCTCTATTTAAAACACCTATATGCATGCTTTAAAAAATGCATACTTCAATATTAGAAGTCTTTGATGTGACAAATTATCTAGCGTATGTTGGATTGAGAACATGATTCTTAATGACACTGTTAACAATTTTCATAGTAGAGAAATCAATCTTATTGATTTATGCTGAATGGAGATAGAAGAGTAATTTTAAAGAAATATTTGGAAATTTTTAATATTTATTTTTAGTTTTTATTTGAAATTAAGAAAGAATGATGCTTTGTTGATTGTCTTGATTATTTATTAACCTTCTTAGGAAATCAGGATAGAGCTGTATTAGAAAAGATAATTTTAAAAAATCATATTTCCAATTTATTAAGCATTTGTATAAGGCCCATGAACTTATCCAATACATTAGAGCAGAAATGCATCATAGAAATGAATTATTTAAAGTGTTTTTCAGATCAGAAGTATCTACTAAGCACAAAATTAGTTATCAAGCACTAAGTGCTTGTGGAATACTGTTTTTCAACATAGATACCACGATATCTCCCTTTTGCAATGAAATTTGCCACTCCTCTCATCAACGGGTGGAGTAGTATATTGCTCCTACACTGAATATGGATTGGCCCTATGATTTGCTTTTACAAATAGAATGAGACAGAAATGGCTTCAGAGACTAGGTTTTAAGATGTCTTGCAAATGTTTTTCTCACCTTGTTAGGAAGCCTTAGCCATCACATAAAGAAAGCTAGGCTGCCATACCCAGGAGGCTACATGAAATCAAATGCCCTGAAGATTGGAAGGATGCAAAGCCACAAGAGGAAAGGTTTTGAAGGATAATGGACTATGAGTACTAAAAGGTCTCAGCAATCTAGCCATTCTAGTGGAAGGGTCAGACATATAAGGCCATAACTGTTAGGATGAACTACCCTTAATCTCTCCTTCTTGGACATATTTTATGAAATACATATTGTTAAAAACTTTTTCCTATAGCTGTGGCAGACAGCCAGAGCCTGAAGAAGCAAGATAAGAGGAATTCCCCTCTACCTGACTGACCTGCACTCCCTTCCCTTGATTCCCTTGACCGACTCCTGCCCTCCCCTCCACTTGACCTACTTTCCCACTCACACCCTGACCCTATATTGCATACTTTTATCCTACACAGAAGAGAACCTAAGCAGTCCCTCTGGGCTGATACCAACACACTCATCGCAGCCTGCTGTCAGGGAATGTAATAAAATTTCTTAAAACTCTCACAACATCCCTTGGCATGGCTCCTGAAGGCAAGACCCTGACAATAATAATCCCTCAGTCTCAACGGGGAGCAGAGAAAAATCCATACTTATTTAGCTCTTCCCAAATTCCTGATTGCAGGACAAAATAAAATGACTGCTGTTTTACGGCACTAAATTTTGAAATGGTTTAAGTTACTAAATTTTGGAGTGGTTTGCTATTCAGCAATAAGTAACTGAGACCATTAGCATTCATGAGGTAAGCAATTAAAAGACAAATAGGAGATGGCATCTAATTATAGTGTAGAGTCTAGAGGTGGTTATCGATAAATTCACACACAATTACCTTTAAGAATGCTGTAAGGACCACATTGGTATAAATTCAAAATGTCATTGGAACAGAAGTTAGGTGAGTGAGTAATAAAGATCAGCAGGCATATTACAAAAGGGATGATAATGGAAACAAATTTTACTCAGTCTTTCATTTACTCATTAAATATTTAATGGGGTACATCACCTGTGCATTGTGAGAAAATATAAAAGTGAGACATTTTGTTCTGTTCACAAAAGAAGTTATGTTCTAAAATCTGGACTGAATAACCCTGCAAAGAATTGGTTAAATATGAATTTGGAGAATTATTTAGGGTCTACATCATAGACAAATTTGAAGCTATTAAAATACTTTAGACTTCTGTCTAAAATGGAAAAATCCTTTAGAACATTAATATTGGAAGAAAATGTAAAGAATGACAAAATAGTAGTCTGGGCTTTTCTGAGAAGAATTGACAGTTTTTAGTGGTTGATTAGATTTACTAAGAGAAGAAGATTAATGAAATCATAAAACATTCCATACATTACAGATTCTGTATCATTTAAGAATTACTCATACAAAACCCACCTGCTAAATTTTAATAAATGCATAAAAATCAGTTTAATTTGAACTTTCCTAATTTAATGACCCCTAAACTACTAATTTCCAAGTCAATAATTATACAAAATTTGTATTGACAATAAAATTATTGTGTGTCCTTTAACATGAAATTGTCTTTAATATGTTTTGAGGCAAAAACAACCACCTAGAAATCACCCACTAGAGGTGCTCAGTGGTTGAGCATGGACCTATGAACCAGGAGGTCACGGTTTGATTCCCTGGTCAGGGCATATGCCCCGGTTTTGGGCTCATTCCTGGTGGGGGCATGTAGGAGACAGCCAAGTGATGATTCTCTCATCATTGATGTTTCTATCTCTCTCCCTTTCCCTTTCCTGAAGTCAATAACAATATATTTAAAACTACTTAGAAATTACTTTTAAGCACTTTTTATACTTCAAGATTTATTTTATTTGATGTAAATCATTCTCATACTTAAGATATATGAAATATAAAAAGAATCATTTATCTTTTCCTTATACAAAAATAAGTTTCAAGTTAGATATAGAAGAATTATGACTCTAATTTTCCTTTTCACAAGTTAATATACTAAACAATGAATCATTCACGGAAGCGCTGCATTCCTAATATCACACATTTACAGTGGTTTTTGACATATAATAAATGAAGTTTGCTTTAGGAAGAGTGGCATATTGAAATCATTGAAATTGTAATTTTATTCAATATGAGTTTAATTATGAAGATACTGCTAAATTCTGGCTAGGGAAAAAGAAACTATCCATCATTTTGCAAATTTTATCAGCTTATGGTTTTATCAAACCAAACCATTTCCCTTTGTGTAATATAAAAGTTTAAACAAACCATAAAGTTCTAACTTCTAACAAAACTCTAAAGTAGATATGATCATTAATTTAGAATATACTTGGCCCAATTCAGAACATTATTATGAAAAATGTGGAACTACTCAGATATTATTATTTCCATGGCAAACTATTTTACAGACTAATAGACAATACTGATAAGGAAATATTTTATTCTATATTTTTCTCTTATAATCCCTTTGTATTATTTTTATTTAATAAAATTTAATATTTTATTAAATATTTTATTAATATTATTAATAAAATAATAATATTTATTATTTATATTTTATTATTTATATTCATATTTAATGCTGCTGCAGAATTGAGAGAGGCTCTGCCACCTCCATTATGCTCCCTAGCCATGAGTCTGGCTTCTGGCTGAGTGGAGCTCCCCCTTAGGGAGTGCACTGACCACCTGCATTGAAAGTCTGTCCCCCTGCTGGTCAGTGCACGACATAGTGACCAGTCATTCTGTAATTCAATCTATTTGCATATTAGCCTTTTATTATATAGGACTGGAGGCCCTATGAGTGAAATTCGTGCAAGGGTAGACCTTCCTTCCCTGGCTGCTGGCTACACAGCCCTGGCTTTGCAGCCCTGCCCCTTGCCCACACCCACCTTGGCCCAACACTGCACAGGTCTGCTGCCACACACCCCTGGTTTTGCAGAGTCCTCAATTGATCATCCCACAGAGGGTAGCTTGGGTCTCCTTCTTTGGGATGATCATGGAGTCCCCTAATTGATTGCCCCATGGGCTGTTGGCCTGAACCTCCCTCTGTGGGGTAATTGTGAGGCAATGGCAGCCCCCCAACCAATCACAAAACACCTGCATTGGCTGGCCTAGTGCCAATGCATGTCATAGCGTGGTCATCCAGAAGGTTATTCTACTGTTTGGCCATTCAGTTGATTTGCATATTATGCTTTTATTATTATAGATTATTACAGATAATTGGCATATGACACACATTGTGTAAATTTAAGGTGTGCAGGTTTTGATTTGATATCCTATATAATAAAAGGGTAATATGCAAACTGACCTTAACAGCAGAATGACTGGGAATGACTGGTCACTATGGTACATACTGACCACCAGGAGTAGATGCTCAATGGAGAAGCTTCCCCCTGGTGGTCACTGCACTCCCACATGGGGAGCTCTGCTCAGCCACAAGCCATGCTGACAGCTACCAGCACAGCGGTGATAGTGGGAGCCTCTCCAGCCTCCTCAGCAGCACTAAGGATGTCCGACTGCAGCTTATGCCTACTCCCCGCTGGCAAGTGGGCATCCCCCGAGGCCTCCTGGGCTTCCAGAGGGATGTCTGACTGCCAGCTTAGGCCCGATCCCCTGGGGAGCAGGCCTAAGCCAGCAGGTGGACATCCCCCAAAGGGTCCCAGACTGCAAAAGGACACAGGCCGGGCTGAGGGATCCCCCCTGATTGCATAAATTGTTGTGCACTGGGCCTCCAGTAGTTATATATTGCAAGATGAATACCACCATAGCTTTAGATAACATCCTTATCTTGTCACATAATTATCATTTTTTTTTTTGTGGTGAGAACATTTGGGATCAACTCTCTTAGCAACTTTCAATTATGTAATGCAGTATTATTAACTACAATCACTACACTGTACATTGCATCCCTAAAATTTATTCTAATTAGAAATTTGTACCCTTTGACCAACATTTCCCCTTTTTCCCCATCTCTGGTCCCTGATAATTACCACTCTACTCTCTGTTTCTATGACGTTCACTTTTAGATTTTACGTGTAAGAGATATTACACAGTACTTATCTTTCTCTGACTTTTTACATTTAACATAATGCATTAAAGATCCATCCATGCTATTGCAAATGGCAAGCTTTCCTTCTTTGCCATTATTTTTATATAACAACTTCTTCATCAGCTCTTACTTATTAAGCATAGATTGGGTTTGGTTGTCATAACCACTTAAATGTGACTCTTCGACTGCTGAGTTATTTATGTTTTTCCTAACTAAACTATTAAAAATGTAAAACTATTTGAAGAATGAACACCAATTAAAGTATTTTGATAATATGTTTACAAATAATTGGCATTCAATGTGTACCAAAACAGTAAGTTAACACTCAATAAGAAAACAGAAAAGAGAAAAAAAAAAAACACACAAAAAACATGCTTAATAATTCAGATTTAGATAAAGGATAAGCTTTATTTTATATAACTTCTGGTGAAATATAATGAATTAGAAATATATTTTTAATTTCCCCTCCTGTATTTGCAATAAATTAGGAGCAGTAACTAGTGTTAACCCAACATTCAATACAAACAAGAGGTAGAAAGTATTATTAAAGATATCAGCAAGCTTTTGGAAGACTAAAAATATCTAGAGAAGCAATTGAAGGTGAGAAAACTTAATATCAAGTCTTCGCAAGAGGAAAAACAAATCCTTGAAACAGGCAACATGCTGATAAGGCTTAGGAATTAAAGGCACCAGTATCATTGGAAGTAAGGCATCAGGGAGTCATACGAAATTGACTGGAAGGTTCAAGGGCAATTAGGCCCCTACATTTTCTCCCTCATCCCATGCTGTGAGCCAACTACCTTCCTTTCCTACCACCACCATTCCCCCATCTTTCTAATAAGAAATGAGAATTTGCTAAACTATAAATCATTCAGGAATATTATATTAGACCCAGGAATCCTATATAATAAAGAGGGAATATGCAAATCGACCATCACTCCGGTCAATTTGCACCCACAGCTGAGGCGAAGTTCCTATAACGAGCCTTAAGGAGCAAACAGTAGGGACCTGAGGCTGCGCGCCCACCCACCTCCTACATGGGGCCTGACATAGGACCTCAGGTCGTGCCTTCCACCTGCAAGGCTTGACAGGAGACCTCAGGCTGCTCCCCCCACCCTGGTGCCAGGCCAGGGGACCTGAGGCTGTGCTGCCCACCCAGTGGGACTTGACGGGGGCCCTCAAGGTGTGCTCTCTGCCCTGGTGCTGGGCCAGGGGACCTCAGGTCATGCCCCCACCCTAGCACCAGGCCAGGGGACCTCAGGCTGTGCCCCCTGCCCCGGTGCCAGGGGATCACAGGCCACTCCCTCCGCCCAGCAGGGCTTAATGGGGGACCTCAGGCCATGCCCTCCTGCCCTGGCACCCAAGGGATCTGAGGCTGCACCCCCCCCACCTGGCAGGGTTTGACAGGGTGGGACTGGCCCAGTCTGGATCTAGTCCAATGAAGGGGGGCCGTCCAGGTTTGGGTCTTGAGCAATTTTGAGGTACATGTGGGTGGTTGAAGACTTGACTCTGGGTTCCATGGTGCACCCCAAACTCTGATAGGAGGAAGATTTTCATATACATTTTACTAATTTTCTTTAATCTCTGACATTTCTATTATAGAGAAAGTGCAAATAGCAATATTAAAATATTTCCTCTAATTAATCCCCTTTTAATGTGCATGAATTTTATGCACTGGGCCACTAATATCAAGAATAACAGAGGATAGGGAACTATCTTTCAGAGAAAACAGAGGTATTAAATAAAAGCCAACTTTCTAAATGAACAGTGGCCAGGCAGCCCCTGCTGCTGCACATCTCCAAGAGAATTGGAATATTTACCAAACTCCCACCTCACCTTCTCCCTCTCTGACTCTTCCACACAAAAGAAAGTAAAAACTGCCTTACCACAGAGGAAAGTGATATTTTCTTTGAAGAGTCTGAGAAGAAAGATAACATCTTTATATTCTGACATCTGTCTGCATTCCAACAAAGTAAGTGGTTCCCATCAGCACGCTCCATGGAAAAACCTACCACTTTGTGAGTTCCACCAATGTACACAGTGTTTCATTTTTTAAATATGATTGTACCATTAATAAATCAGCAGCCATTTAAAAATATTTAATATGAAAGATAAGTAGCTACATAAGAGTGGGAGAGGATGGTCAAAAAGAGAATGAAAAACATACAGGAAGGAAAAACAATATGGAAATATAAAAAACATTTTTAAAAATTATAAATGGCATAGTCAGATAGATTAAGTTGACACTGATCATAAAACCAGAATAGGATTGTGTAATGAAGAACATGAGAAAATATTAATATCTGAGGTATTAAGTATATTACAGAGATAAAGGATGTTTAGATAGAAATTCTAAGTGATTTATAAAATATGAAAGAAAAAGATAAAGGAATTAAGAATGAAAAAGTACAGATGTTATAGTAATCCTTTAGTCGACTAATAAAAATTCTAGAAATTGGGAACAGAGAGAAACCAGAAGGGGATAATTAAAACAAATAAGAAAATTTCCCAGAATTATGAATATTAACTATCCATGTAGGGATAGATCACTGAGCATGAATTCACTGCCAATGAATTTTTTAAAATATACATATAGATGAAATTACATTATTATGAACTTTCACAGCAATAAAAAAAAATCCAGAAAGAAGAGATAATTTAAAAATGTCAGTGACTGTGAGTTGTAATAGCATTCTCAGCAGCAAAGGTTGAAAGAAGACAGTAAATATAATGGCTTCAAAAGTCTGCAGGAAAATCAGATCCACACTTTCTAAACTGATATTAAATTAGGTACGAGTTTTGTTGTTGTTGTTGGCTTGTGTTTGTTTTTTAAAGGTATTTTCAACTAATCTATATCACAAAAACTTTGTTACATGTACAGTTTTTCTCTTAACAAACTGGAATCTGTGCTTAGTTCAACATTAAAAAAAAATCAAGAAAGAAAAGCCATGTGATCAAGATACAGAGAACCAAATAAGAGTGATAAAGCAAATTCCATGGTTATCTGGTCAGATCACAGGACCAAGTATTTCAGGTGAGATGTCATGGCGGGGGGCTGGAGTGAGGAGGAGTTTGGTAATAATTTTTAACTCTAGAAAGCAAAAAGTAACAGAGTAAAGGAACGATAACAGCACTTGAATTGCCACTGAAGAATATTTTCATAATCACTATTACAAAAATGCTGCAATTGTGCACTAGAAGGTAAGAAACTGGGAAGGTATTAGTAGAGGTTATGACCAAGAAGAAAGGATAATTAGAAGAGCAGACTGCTGTTGTTCTTACACTTGTAAGCTTTAGTTTTATTGGGGTGTTTACTGATTAGAAATCAAATAATTTTTAATCATGTAAAAATTAGGTAATTTGAACTACCCACTTGAATAAAACTGCAAATCTGAAAAATATTTTTAAAAATATTTAAAAAATATTTTTATTGATTTTTAGAGAAAGAGGAAGGGAGAGAGAGAAAGAGGAACACTGATGTGAGAGCAGAACATCGATCCATCTATCAGCTGCTTCCCTCATGACTCCCACCAAGGATGGAGCCCACAACCTGGGCATGTGCCCTGACCAGGAATCAAACCAGCAACCTTTGGTACATGGGACGATGCCCAAGCAACTAAGCCACAACAGTTTTAGGTTCACAGAAAAATTAAGTAAAAAGCATAGAGAGTTCCCATTTATCCCCATCAGGGCCAGGGAGGAGCCTACAACCTAGGTCCATGCCCTTGACCAGAATTGAACCCATGACCCTTTGGTCTGCAGGCCAGCACTCTATCCACTGAGACAAACTCGCTAGGGCTCCACAGTACTTTTTAAAACCCCTGGGGCATTGAACAATAGACATTTAGTTCAGGGCCTACCAGGTGGGAAATAGGGCTGGGTGTAGACTCTAGGAACATGGGTGAATCTGAAATACACATGCCATTACAAGAACTATACCCAAATATCAAATTATCTGTATACAATTCCCCACCTGCTATTGTTTTCTTTTTGTCTGAAAAAAAAATTCCATTAAACATTTTAAGGCAATTCTGTTGGCAATAGATTATTTCAACTCTTTTAATATTTAAAAATGTCTTTATTTTACTTTTGAAAGGCATTTTCACTAAGAATAGGATCATGGCTTGATTTTTTTTTTCTTTAGCCTTTATACATTTTATTTTCATTGTTTCTAGCATGCATGGTTTCTGATGAAAAATCTAAGGCATGATCCTCCTGGGGACTGTATCAATGCTTCATGTATTTTGAAGCCTTTTTCCCCTAGTAAGAAAGCAAACTATTCCCAACCTGTGAACACTCTGGGAGTTTTTCTGCCTATCTTTTCCAGGGCTGTCATATGTTTTTGTGACTCTTAGAGAACTATATTATAGTATTTGATTCTAATTATACAAATGAATGACATTTGACTCCCTCCTTTCTTTGAAACTCATTTCAATCTCTTTATTTTTCTTTATGCTTTCTTCTCTGTATGTATTTCTCCCTCCCCTCTCCCTTCTTCCTGACCAACGTTTCCCTGACAAGCCTCATTATCTCTCACTTGGCATGCAACCCATCACTCTTGCCTAGGCAAAGGAAGAACGACAAGGCTCTCTTTGTAATGGGAACCCTTTGTTATGCCTGTTCAGTCACAATTAATAGTATTTTTTCTGTAGATAGGCTGTATGTACAGGAGAAAAGCTCGAAGGCAGTGCTTCATAACCACCATGTCTCAAAGTATTGGTACATTTAGGATCAATATAAGAGAAAATTACAGTATCTAGTCATCTGCTAAGAACTATGCATAATCCTTAAACCATGTTACCTTCCGATGCACTTGTTAAGCATGATATGGAAAATGTTAAATAGTAGAAGAGAGAAAATTGAAAAATCGTGTAACTTAAAAATATTACAAAGTTTAGGAAATACATTGTCGTTGTATACATTGCTGCATCATGTACATGATGTGCCATTAAAGAAAAAGGGAAAAACTCATTGTTCAGGGGAGAAATTAAGAATACTACTCAAAATGACCAGAGTAATATATTATCTGGGTCTTTCTCATTAAGCTTTGTACAACTGGAAATCGGTTGTTTAGGGGAAGAATAGGTCTTTACTCATGAAGGAAAATTGACTATAGGAAGACTAAGGCTGGATATTCCCTGCTTTTCAGAGCAAAAATTGTTGAATATTGCAAACCTGAAAAAAATAACTCACAACATTGTAGAAATGTATATAGATACTAGAGGCCCGGTGCACAAAAATTTGTGCACTCAGGGGCCTGGGGTCCTTCAGCCTGGCCTGTGTCCTCTCTCAGTCTGGGAACCCTCGGGGGATGTCCACCTGCTGGCTTAGGCACCCTCCCCGGGCGACCGGGCCTAAGCTGGCAGTCAAACATCCCTCTGGCAGCCTGGGAGCCCTCGGGAGATGTCCACTTGCCAGCAGGGAGCATTCCTAAGGTGCAGTTGGACATCCTTAGCACTGCTGAGGAGGTGGTGAGAGGCTCCCACCACCACCCCTGTAATGGCATCCATCAGCCTGGCTTGTGGCTGAGCTGAGCTCCCCCTGTGGGAGTGCACTGACCACCAGGGGCAGCTCCTGCATTGAGCATCTGCCCCCTGGTGGTGTGTGTCATAGTGACTAGTCATTCCCAGTCATTCTGCTATTAAGGTCAATTTGCATATTACTCTTTTATTATATAGGATAGAGGCTTGGTGCATGGGTGGGGGCTGGCTGGTTTGCCCTGAAAGGTGTCTCAGATCAGGGTGGGTGTCCCGCTGGGGTTCCTGGCCAGCCTGGATGAGGGGCTGAGGGCCATTTTCAGGCTGGCCACATCCCCTTCATGGAGGGGGGTCCTACTGGGGTGCCTGGACAGCCTGGGTGAGTGGATGATGGCTGTTTTCAGGCTGGCCACAGCCCTTTCAGAAAGGGGATCCCCACTGGGGTACTTTGCCAGCCTTGGTGAGGGGTTGATGACTGTTTGCAGGCTGGCCACAGCCCTAAGCCATCCAAGCTCCCAGTGAGGCTGGCTGGAAGCAAGCATGTGGGGTTTATTTATCTTCTATAATTGAAACCTTGTTGCCTTGAGTGGAGGCCACAGCTTTACTACAGCAGACAGCTTCCTCCATCTCTGGGGCAATGAAGCCTCCTACTTTCTCCAGCTCTGTGGCTTCTATAATTGAAATTTTGTTGCCTTGAGCAGAGGCCACAGCCAGCCTAAGCAGGCAGCTTCCTCCATTGCTGGGGTAACAAAGCCACCTGTTTGCTCTAACTCTATGGCTGCTAGCCGCCATCTTGGTTGGGTTAATTTGCATATAGTCACTTGGCTGGTGGGCGTGGCTTGGGGTGTAGTGGAATGATGCAATTAGCATATTACTCTTTTATATAGATTAGATTTCTTAATTGTTTATATTTCCTCTTAGCACATACAGTTAACTTTTCTATTGAAATTTTTTAACACTCAGAATATTCACTCAGTAATAACACTTTAATTTCTTCCTTTTTTTTGTAAGAAAGGAAGATATAATACATAAAATGTGATTGTCCTGAACAAAACCAGAATCTATGATTGCATTTATTTAAGAATGTTTTCTGTAAAGTGTAAACTGAATTTTATAGGAATATATATTTCAGTATCCAATAGGCTCTATAAAACTTCAAACTTTACTTTTTCTACTTGAATAAATCAAATTCTGTCTACATATATTCTTAGAATTTTTAAGCACAAAAATTAATTTTCAATGTTCTATCTCCATATCAATCATTAAAGGCATATGATTTTTTTATTCTATAAGAAAAATGCAGTAAAAATTACATACCATTACTATTATTTCAATACTTTCTGGGTCTCCCTTCACCTTTCATGACTCATTTGATTGATTTTGATTTCCTGGATAACTAACTTCAGTAGACGCTGTCAGGTATTACATCTACCATCACTTCCCTATAAGTTAAACCTGGATTCTGCTAAATGCTCATTATTTTTTTTAATATCATGCAAGTTACCCAGCTTGCACAAAAAGTCAGAAAGCATTAAACCAAATCTGGATTTTGCACAAACAGGGTGAAATGCGGAATGACATAACACCTAAAAAGTCAGCTGTAATTCAAGATAACTGATGTGCAAGGGCCAAGTTATCAGCTTGTTGAAATTGAACTAGACTAAATCAATTTGCTTTCTCTGAGGCAACCAAACCAGCAAGGAGATTATAATTCAGCATCCCAAATATGGACATAAATGGACTCTACAAAGAATTCTCACTTCAGATCAAATAACTATAGGCAACAGTGAAGCATCCGAATCTCACTCTAATAAATAAATAAACGTTTGGAACTTCTAAATTGTATTGGGGGGTGGGAGGAGACAGCATATTTCCTATAATATTGAACTTTCTACCTAATTTTTTAAATAGCCATATTTTTGCTTTCTCAATTTAAAATAAATGTAATCAGTTTAAACTGAGTTTTGTTAGTGCCAAAATTTGAAATATTTGAGTGGCATAGTAATAAGCAGAATTGAGGGGAAATTTACCCCATATGTAGAATGAGAAGCATTTGCCTTGATATTCTATTAACGACTCTCATTTATACTAACTCAATAATTTATATTAGAGCATTATTTACTAGAAATTACAAATTGTAAATAGACCAATAGTTTATAAACTACAGAAGTTTATAATTATTGTTGTTTATAAAAATAAGAGTATTATATTTGTGTTATTAAACAGAACTCCTCAGCATTGTGGTAGTCACGCTACTGGGAATTATTTATGATTGATAGATAGGTAGCTACTTATGAAAATTTGAATGTTAAATGAGTAGGCCAAATAAAAGCATTGCTTATATAAGCTTATTAAAAATAGCATTATGTAGATTCATATTAAAACAAAACAATGAGAGAAAATATAGTAATTTGCCTTCAAGTCAAAATAGAATAGTTGTAAATTATTGGCAGTTTGTAAAATATGAATTTATCTAAATTCAAGCTGAGTGAGATATTTTGTTATACTAATACAGACTTTATTTTAGAAGGAAGTACATATAAACTTTATTTGAATACACACCCTACCTATAAAGTGGTAATATGCAAATTAACCCTCACTTCCTCACAAGATGGCTGCCTACCACCAGGCCAACAGGGGGCTTAGTGAAGGATGACCAGACAAATGAACAGCAGGCTGTGTGGGGCGACCATGCCAGAGGGGGGCTCTTGGGAGTGACCAGGCCAGCAGAGGGGCAGTTGAGGGTGACCAGGCCAGCAGAGGGGGGCAGCTGATGGCAACCATGCTGGC
>PVJC01023653.1:0-26213 GCA_004026665.1 Murina feae | reverse complement strand
CCCAGCAAGGCTATCAATCAAAATTGAGGGTGAAATTAGGAGCTTCACAGACAAAAAAGGACTAAGGGAGTTTGTTACGACCAAACCAGCAATGCAAGAAATGTTAAAGGGCCTACTGTAAAAAGTAAAAATAGGAAACGAAGAAGGAACACAAGGGTAAAGAATAAAAATGGCGACAAACAAGTATTTATCAATAATAGCTTTAAATGTAAATGGATTAAATGCTCCAATCAAAAGACATAGGGTAACTGAGTGGATAAGAAAACATGACCCACATATCTGCTGTTTACAGGAATCCACCTCAGAAAAAAAGATGCACACAGATTGATGGCGAAAGGATGGAAAAATGTTTTACAGGCCAATGGAAATGAAAAAAAAGCTGGGGTAGCAATACTTATATCTGACAAAATTGTGACTTAGGATCTTCTAAACTAGTATAAATAAAGAGGAGGGGGAGAGCAAATAAATACATAACATGACTATTCCACATAACGTCAGATAGATATACAGTGAAGAAATATTATAAATAATGTCATAATTTTCTCTGTTGTATACCTATTATCATTATTTAATTAGTAATATGCATTCTTTTTCATTTTATAAATATAAATGAATCTTTTTATTAAAAATGTTCATCCTTGTATGTTTATCCTCCTTAGACTCCAAATGTTGGAGAAAAACTACACAGATGAGGATGACATAAGTAGTGGGCTAGATTGCTCCATGACAGTGTAAATGAGAAGAGAAGAAAGCCAAAGATAGAGCCCAGAGAACACTCACATGAAAGAGACAAAGAGCTGAAGGAGGAGACTGAGCAAGGAGAGGCCAGAGATGTAGGAGGAAATACAGAAGGAAATATTTTAATGAGATCAAAGGGAAGCAAGGGTTTAGAGAAGCTTTGCTGATCACCATAAGGGGTCATCAACGGCAAATTCGTTACCAGTTACCAGAAGAAAAGTTGAGAAGACATATCAAAAAGATACTCAGTGAACCCAATGAGAGCAGTTTCAGTATAGTGGTGTGCTTAGAAACCTCTTTGCTTGAATTGAGGTATGGGAAGGAATAGAAACAGTGAGGACATAATACTCTTTCCAGATTCTTGGCAGAAAATGGAAGATGAAAGATAGGATGTTAGCTAAGTGGATATATAGTGTCAACATGGTGTGTGTGTATGTGTGATTCCTAATATGAAAATAAATTGTTTAAATACTAACTAAAATCAGTTAGTAAAAAAGGAATATTTAAAGGGGGGATTATATTGCCCTAGCTGGTTTAGCTCAGTGGATAGAGCGTCGGCCTGCCGACTGAAGGGTCCCAGGTTTGAGTCTGGTCAAGGGCATGTACCTTGGTTGCGGGCACATTCCCAGTAGGAGGTGTGCAGGACGCAGCTGATCGATGTTTCTCTCTCATTAATGTTTCTAACTCTCTATCTCTTTCCCTTCCTCTCTGTAAAAAGTTAATAAAATATATTTTAAAAAAATAAAAGGGGGACTATACATTAAGGGTTTGTAAAGCCTGGAAGGCATGAGATTCAGAACTTTATGTAGGGAATAACCTCAGATAAAAGGAAACTTTCAGAGTGATTTGAAGAACATGGGAAAGAATGATTACAAATGCAGTTTTTAACCCAGCCGGTGTGGCTCAGTGACTGACTGCCGACCTATGAACTAGGAGGTCACAGTTTGGTTCCTGGTCAGGGTACATGCCCAGATGGCTGGCTCTATCCCCAGTGCAGAGAGTGCAGGAGGCAGCTGATCAATGATTCTCTCTCATCGTTGATGTCTCCCCTTTTTTCCTCTCTGAAATCAATAAAAATAAGAATGAGAAGGGGGGAAATGTTACAGGGATTAAGACCAAAGACTGAACGTGTACAAGAAAGTGTGCTTGGGAGGAAAAGGATAGGGACCGTGAAATAAGGGAGAGAGAAAACATAACAGTCCACATCTATACTTTTCCAGGGCACATACTCTGGGTCCAATTGTGTACAGCTGACTGAACCCTATGTTCAGATAACACTGACAGTTATAGGCCTGATTAAACAAATGCAGACAGGCTTCCATGGATACACAAAAGGTCCATTTAGTTTTCAGAACAGAAGGGACCCACAGTAGTGCAATATTCGGCAAGAATATACAAAGCCTGTGTGAAGTTTGACCAGAGACAAGCACTTTATTTTTCATGATCTATTTCAGCTATTAGATGACCCCAACAATTTGTACAAGTCCAGAATACTGTTAATTTCTTATCCAACTGTAATTCAGAAATATTAAGGGAAAACTTACTTGTTTTGGTAATCTACTCCCTCTTTCTACATGGCCAGTCATCAACTAAACCCAATACTTATGCGTAACAGCTCAGAACAGAAGCTGTTTATCTTCTCACCCAAGTAAGCTAAAAGAGGTTAAGAATAGACTGCAATTTCCTCTAAGTTCTCTGTTGTTTTTTTTTCCACCTTGTTGCTCTCAGATAAAAATAAATCAGTTTACCAAGGGATTTTCTAAGGCTCAAATCCTCTGGGTGACTAGGTGAGATGTGAAGACCATATGGCTCACTAGGGATAATTTCAATCAGTGGGCACCACCAATGGATGGTTTGCCCACTGGTTATTTTTGGTTGCTCCAGCTCCCCCAGAGAAAAGCAGACGAAGGGAAGTAAGGGGTGGCTAATGGTTGAATAGTAAGGAGGTTGGGAGGAGAAAAACCTTCCCGTTGTTCTACTGCCTTAGAGAGTCTTATTACAAAACTCTGTTTTCCCCAAGTTAACCTCTCCACTACCATCTACCCTATCATCAGCCTTAGGATAAATAGTGTAATAAGTGACATGGTCTCTGGTGCCCTCGTCCCCCTTTCTGCTTACTTCTCCTACCTGTATTTTCCCTCTTTCATTGTCGAACTCTAATTTCCCTCATGCTATGACTCTCCCTTGTCACCTGCCACGATGTGATCCTGCCTTATGATTTGGATTCTTTTTTCCCCTTATTCGACTTTGCATGTTTTGCTGAGCAAATGTGTGGGTTTGCTGTAGAAACACCCAAATGGGACCTCCACATTGGCATGTTCAGGACATGAGGAGCCTCCTAAGGGTCACTTTCAAGCAATGGCATATGGACTCTTCCAGAAAGAATGGTATTTTGAAGGAGCTACAACAATTTGAACAGACACAATATTTTGACCCTTTTGTTCACCTCGCCTATGGTCTAATTCAGTGTTAACTCAGGTTGCTTCCAGGTTTTGTTTCCATATGTGGACAATGACTTGGGGGCTTATTTGGGAGAAGATCCACACCCATGTGCCTCATCTTCATGTTCACGCACACATTCTGTCCCCCCAACATTGAGTTCCACAATTGTTCCCCAGGTTTAATGAGAATGAGTACATGATTATTGATTTTTTTCATTCTGAATCTAAAGATATCAAGAAACACTTTTCCATTTTAATAGCAGTTATTGAAATATCATTTTTAGCATGTGCTAGGGATTGTATGATCACTCAATAATTGATTTTCATAATATCTTGTGTAACTAGTTATCCTTATGAAAGTTTTATAGATAAAGAAATTATGTTGAAATTCTGCCTTAAGAACAAAGGACTGGCAAAATTTAGATTTAATCTTCAGATGAAAAATTTTGAAAACTAGAGTCAGGCCAGTTTTTGCTTAATCAGTGACAGTGATTAAGATGGTGAGATAGCTATTTTCAAATTGGAAGTCCTTAACTATCTACTTAGCACATTTGTCTTTCTCTTAACAAGGCATATTTTGATAGGGAAAAATACTTTTCTCTTTAATCATGTATTCGATTCTATTCTCAACTGTCTCCAAGGGCATCATCATATACCAGTGGGTCAAGGCCATTATGGTTTCTCTCTCCATTCCATCTACACCCACCTGTCAGCAAGCAGTACAATGACCTCTGTTTCTTAGATCTGTTTTAGTATTTTTATTTTGACTGCTCCAATCCTCGCCTAGAAGAATAAAATAGTCTTGTAATTATTCACTCTGCAGCTATTCTTATCCTTACAACTTAAACTCCGCAGTTCAGTACTAATATAACTTTCATACTCTTTTACAAACACAGATCAGTTCATGTCAAACTCTGCCTCCTGTTTGCACTTCAAATAAAATGGAAGCTCTTGGAAAAGACCTAGTCACTCTTTTCCCTTCACTCCTTTCACTTTCCCCCTTGCTTTTTACAATTCTACCATCACACTTCAGCCACTGCAGCTATCTTATAACTCCTTAAACATGATGAGCTTATTTCTACCTCTAGTCTTTGTGCTTGCTTTTTATTAACCATTGTTCTAATATTGCTAGCATTGTTAATACAGCAGGTTTCATTAAACCAGCTAAACTTTACAGAATGCAAGGGAAAAAAACTTTATTCTTTCTTACTACTGCTCTTTTGTTAATTGTGTTATTGTTTTTTTTAACCATGAATAAAATCCTGGACAGATCCCGTAGCTTATTTGATGACTTTCAGATAGGAAAAGGTAACGGTCCAGTAAAATCTAACGCTGTGGTTCTTAACAGATGAGGCACCACTCACTGGGAATCATTGGAAATTCATGGGGTGCTTTCAATTGCTATATTGGTGGGGGATAAGACTGAATGGCATTTGACTAGATAAGGGCCAGAGAGATGAGGATTTCAGCCAGTGTGAACTCTTGCTCCTTCATGGCTTTTGAATGCCGTGTTGGATATTCATATACATGAGAAATATAAATACAATGCAATTTTTGCTTTGGTTTACTGTACATTAAGTTTTCCAAAATTGCAAACACTGAATAAGTCAAGACTATTGGATATTGTCCTGTTCAGACCTTGGCCAAGAATTGTTCACCATTTCAGAAAATCACTTTACTAACAAACATACCATTTGTGGTATATAAATAACCAGTACAACCCACTTATATAAGTGTTGCATTCATGGCAATTCTGTACATATGTTCTTCAGTCTTTATTTCAAATGGTTAAATATAAAGAAAAAAACATTAATTATACTTAACTGAATACTGTTACTTCACTTCAATCCAGACTTGTTCATTAATAGTGACAAGCATTTGATTTATGTTATATCTAGTGTAGTCATGCCAAAGCATTTATATACTGAAATGTGTATTGTTTTATCATATAATACTTTTCTTTATCTTATTTCTCCTTCTTATTATATTTAAAGCAATACATTTCTCTGTTTATTTTTAAATTGTGTATAGGTATGTTGCATTATTTATACATTTTATTTCAGAATATTAAAGATGTATGTTATAAAATATTTTTTATAAAAATAGGACATTTCGTCTAAAATGATTGATTGAGATGTGGAGGTTTAGGGTAGGGGATGGGGGCTGCAATGATATAAGAAAAAAACTTATAATTTTATATAATTGCAGCCCCCATCCCCAAACCTCAACCTCTGCACCCTACTCACAGGAGTGCAGTTCAATCCCATAATATCCTTTCTTCTTTCTTTGCCCTCAGGGAAGCCTGTGAGCCCAATTTCACTCCAATTTCTGCAGCCTCCAAATTTCAGAGGGTACAGCTGCTCACGTGGTTTTCTTAAACTCAACTAAGGGAGAGGGGAAAGAGGGAAACATAACAGTACTGCAGCGAATTCTCCTCTGAACAAAATTGCCTCATCAACACAACAATTTTCTTTTATTACTCTTGTAAGAACAGCACATGTGATGACCTGAGGAGAATGCAGCAGGTTGGCTTTTGCCACCTCTTTTTCAAAACCTCTATGGATTTTCTGATGCCTTTTTAAGATCTGAGAGATTGAGAACCTTTGCCACAAACCCTAGGCAAGAAGTTCTTCATTTTAACATTTATGAAGATGAGAATTCCTCTAAGGTAAGAATGTAATTCTAAAATGAGCAGCTCACTGTTGAATGTATTTTTACTCAAATGTTAGTATCACTGGCACATCTTGTATATTTGATACCCAGTAGATAATTTTTTAACATCTCAGTCCTTGTATGACAAAATCTAATCTAATAAAAGAGTAATATGAAAATTAACCATCACTCCAAGACACATAAGCCATGCCCACCAGCAAAGCCACGCCCAGCAGCCAATCAGAGTGCCTGTATGCAAATTAACCCAGCCAAGATGGTGGTCAACTGCCACGGAGCTAGAGCAAACAAGAGGCTTCCTTTTGGAGGAAACTGCCTGCCTAGGCCAGCTGGGCCTCTGATCAAGGCAACAATGTTTCAATTATAGAAGCCATGGAGCTGAATCAAACAGGAAGCTTTGTTGCCTGCCTAGGCCTCTGCTCAAAGCAACAAAGTTTGAATTAAAGAAGATAAATAAACCCCAGTAACCTGATTCCAGCCAGCCTCACTGGGATGTTGGGTCAATGGGAGCTGTGGGCAGCCTGAAAACAGCCCTTAGCCCCTCACCCAGGCTGTCCAGGCACGTCAGTAGGGACCCGAACCCTGAAGGGACTGTGGGCAGCCTGAAAACAGTCCTCAGCCCATCACCCAGGCTGGACACACCCCAATGGGGTGAGGGTCCACACTGGGGGGCTTGGCCAGCTTGCAAACAGCCATCAGCCCCTCACCCAGGCTGGCCAGGCACGCCAGCAGGTGGACATACCCCGAGGGGTCCCATATTGTTAGAGAGCACAGGTTGGGCTGAGGGACACCCCTCCAAGTGCACAAATTTTTGTGCACCAGGCCCCTAGTTATGTATAACCCCCATGCTAACCACAAAGAAAATATCTCTAGAATATAAATAGAAGTATGTAACTCAAAAGTAAATCAGAATATACTTAATGTCATGGAGCTGTACAGCTTAAAACAGTTAAGATGGTAAATTTTATTTTATGTATATTTGACATAAATAAAAAACTCCTAAAAATTCAGTAATTGTTCAGAATTCAGACAACAAAAGATTGAGGGTGGGAGAATTATGTTGTCATTTATATTGTTTACAGTTGTTAGTATATGATACTAATAAAAATAAGATAATTTTGCTTGGCTGGCGTGTCTCAGTGGTTGAGCATCGACCTATGAACCAGGCGGTCATAGTTTGATTACCAGTCAGGACACATGCCTGGGTTGTGGGCTCAATCCCCAATGTGGGGCATGCAGGAGGCAGCCAATCAATGATTCTCTCTCATCATTGATGTTTCTCTCTCTTCCTCTCCCTCACTCTCTCTAGAATAAAAATATATTAAAAAATAAAATTGTTTTAAATTGATTTTTTTTTTATATTCTCACAGACAGTACACCCCTTATTGCTTACACCTAGGGCATATCACTTCCCACTTCCCCACCATTTGTACACCAGTACAGATGGTGAATTTTATGTGTCAACTTGACTGAGCCATAGAATGTCTAGATATTTGCTTAAGCATTATTCTAGGTACATGTGTGAGGATTTTTCTTTGTGAGAGTAACATTGGAATTGGTAGGCTGAAAAAGGGCTCTCCCTAATGTGGGTGGGTCTCATTCAATCAGGCTGAATAAAGAAGAATTCACTCAATGTACCTGACTTTTTTTTTTATCTAGGTCATTGATCTTCTCTTGACATCAGACATAGATTCAGACTGGAATTAGCCATCGCTTGCTGACTGCAGAACTTGATGATACTTCTCAGCCTTCATAAATAAATGAGTATCCTATATAATAAAAGGGTAATATGCAAAATGACCCTAACAGCAGAACCACTGGGAATGACTGATCACTATGACACCCACTGACCACCAGGGGGCAGATGCTCAATGCAGGAGCTGGCCCCTGTGGTCAATGTGCTCCCACAGGGTGAGCTCTGCTCAGCCACAAGCCAGGCTGATGGCTGCCAGCACAGCAGTGGTGGCGGGAGCCTCTCCCGCCTCCTCAGCAGCGCTAAGCATGTCTGACTGCAGCTTAGGCCTGCTCCCCGCTGGCAAGTGGACATCCCCGAGGGCTCCTGGGCTGCCAGAGAGATGTCTGACTGCCAGCTTAGGCCAAATCCCCTGGGGAGTGGGCCTAAGCCAGCAGGTGGACATCTTTTGAGGGGTCCCAGACTGCAAGAGGGCACAGGCTGGGCTGAGGGACCCCCTGAGTGCACAATTTTGTGCACTGCATCTCTCTCTCTCTCTCTCTCTCTCTCTCTCTCTCTCTCTATATATATATATATATATATATATATATATAAAATGTGTGATCATATACTATATATACTGTATATATACATATATACACATACTATAGATTTAAATATTGCAAACTCTATTATACACACACATACACATATATATGTATATAATTTATTATATATATCAATTTCTCTAGAGAACCCCAATGCAATATTCAGTAGAATCACCTTCCATAATCACATAAGCCAATTCTAATAAATCATATATACCAGGGTTGGCAAAAGTAGGTTTACAGTTGTGAGTATGAAAAACACAGTTTATTCTTGTATTATTTATTTTTCCATATGAACAACTATTAGCCCACTTCTGTCCACCGATGTATAATAAATATAATCATTATATAATAAACCCCATATATAACCAATAGGATACATATAAATGTATATCAAATCTATAATTCTATCTATATATTTTCATTATACTGGTTTTTTTCCCCTGGAGAGCCATGACTAATACAACCATAGTTTAGTAGAAATATTTATTTGGACTGGGGAATGTATCCTGAAGGTATATTAAAATCAGAATTTCACTGGATTAGGGATTCTCAACTAATTATTATGTCTGAGGAACTACTTTTTCTTTTGTAAACTCATACAAAAAAGTCTCTAGGCTATCTTCTTGAACAAGGTAGACAAGCCTCTTGCTTTCGTGGACCTTGCATGCTTGCATGGGGGAGAGGCAAACCTCTTAGATCACCAGACTAGGAGTGGAACAAGGAGTAGAAGGAGATGAAGAAATTTATGGGAACCCTTTGAAAAAAGTATGCCAATAGTTTCCTCCTACATCTCCTTACATTTGGATCCTGTCTTTGGCAGAACTGGGTAATGAATAGATTTATTACACTGTAATCCATTGAGGAGCTTTCTCAGATTAAGACAACTTGCAAATAGATATTCATACACTGAAGTGGAATCAAAGCACTATATTTTCCCCAATGTCACTGTTTGTTATATTTCTGTTTATGTCGTTAGAATTTAAAACCTGTAAATCTTTTTTTGTGGATTGCATTATCTATTAGGCCATGTCAAAAAAAGAAGAAGAGCCCTGACTGGTTTGGCTCAGTGGATAGAGCGTCGGCCTGCAGACTGAACGGTCCCGGGTTCGATTCCGGTCAAGGCCATGTACCTTGGTTGCGGGCACATCCCCAGTGGGGGGTGTACAGGAGGCAGCTGATCGATGTTTCTAACTCTCTATCTCTCTCCCTTCCTCTCTGTAAAAAATCAATAAAATATATATATGTTTTTAAACAAGAACAACAACAATGGCTTTTCATCTTAGTGGAAAAGTCTACAAGGCCCCACACCATTTGCACCCCATCCCCAACACACACACACACACACACACACACACACACACACACACACACACCCCTCTTTTTTAAAAAACATATTTTATTGATTTTGTTTACAGAGAGGAAGGGAGAGACATAGTTAGAAACACTGATTAGCTGCCTCCTGCACACACACTACTGGGGATGTTCCCGCAACCAAGGTACATGCCCTTGACCGGAATCGAACCTGGGACCCTTCAGTCCACAGGCCAACACTCTATCCACTGAGCCAAACCGGTTAGGGCCACACCTCTTTGACTTCAACTCTGTCTCTTTCTCACTTCTGCTATTACTATGCCATTCTTTGACCATCCTGACATAAACTTGCTTCAGAGCTTTTGTATTGGCTGTTCCCTCTCACTAGAACACTTCTTCCAGCTCCCTACATGAAACACTACTTCAAGTTTTTGTCGAAATATCACCTTTTCAATGAGGTTATCTCTTTATAATTACAAGTTCCATCCTTTGCCCTACATACACATTTCCTACTCTACTCCCTATTTAATTTATTTCAACAGCATGTGTCATAATTTAATAAACTATCTCCTCCAACTGAAATGTAAGCTGCAAGAGTGCAGGACTTTTTATCTTCTTTGTTTACTGGTATATCCATAAGAAAAGATAACAGAACCTGACAAAAATAAGGCATGCATTAAATATATGTCCAATGAATGAATGAATGAATGGAAAAAAAGAAAAGGAAAAGTTAAAAAAAAGAAAGAAAAGAAGGCTTAGGCTCTGGCTGGTTGGTTCAGTGGATAGAGTGTTGGCCTGCGGACTGAAGGGTCCCAAGTTCAATTCCTGTCAAGGGCACATGCCCGAGTTTTAGGCTTGATTCCTAGCAGGAGGCGTGCAGGAGGCAGCCAATCAATGATTCTCTCCCATCACTGATGTTTCTATATCTCTCTCTCCCTTTATCTCTGAAATCAATAAAAATATACTTTTTAAAAAAGAAAAGAAGAAAAAACACTTCAGAAAATATTCCAGTTTCAGAAAAACACCCCAACACACCAGTTGTCTTTTTGCTCTCATTCTTGCTTCCTCTGATGAAGTAGGTAAAGTAAGAATAAATAATTCATTTGTTAGAACACTTAAAATGTTAAAAAATATTCTAATATACAATGTTTCATCAAAATGTTGAACTACATTTCTAGAGAAGAAGCCTACTGGTAGAATGTGAGAATTTCACATTTATATATTATTTCTCATTTAGACAAATTAGAGTTTTACAGGAAACAGTCTATTTCATTATCAGATAACTAAGACTTTTAAGCTATTTTGTTTTAAAAAGCATGAATTTGGCAGTTTTTTACCTAGTCCTGCCTCTTTGCATGCTTTTCCCGTATCAGAAAGACTTCCCTTTCCATCTATCTACATGCCATTAATTCTTCAAGGCTCAGTGTCAAAGTTATGACAGGGGAGCAACATACTAGTATGTATTAATGAATGAATTCCACTATTATTCAGTTATAAATTTCACCTGTGAAATCGTGATTCTTGGTAGTGTGAAGAGAACTTTGAAATGTAGTCTTCCCTGGGAAGGAAGTGATTTGTAGCTCTGTTTCCACAGTGCCCATTGGTTTCTCTATAAACAGTTTCTGGAACATAGTGGGTGCACAATTAATGTTTGATCATTGAATAAGTGAGTGTTTATGAGTCTTTCTGTACTCATCATTCAGCCTAATTGTGCCTTGAACCAATAGAGTATGAGCCTGCATCAGAGCTCATATACTGTGTAGGAGAACCACGACAATTCCATGACCAGGTATGGTTTCATATTCCTGTATCCTGTAAATATACAGCCTCCTAATTGCCTCCTGCACTACCCACAGTATGCACATAATACTGGGTAATAGGTTTGGTTAGTGCAGTTCCCCCTTATGTATAACCATGACAATGCTATCTATTCATACTTTAAATGGCTGTGAAGGTTAACTCCATGTGAGATGACCTGATGAGTTACTTTGCATGCAGGGGGACTCTGTACATTTTATTTTTTTAATCATCATAAGAACACTTTCTCTGCTTCTTCCATGAAGTAAAATATCTATTTACAGAACAAACTAGCATAAAAATTCTAAACTCCAAACTAATATCTGAAGGCACTGTTAGTTAACCTGTGAAATGGAAGGATAAAGGATACAGTGATTGTCCTCAAGCTTCTATTATCATCTGAAATTTAGATATCGTCAACATAAAAATTCTAAACTCCAAACTAATATCTGAAGGCACTGTTAGTTAACCTGTGAAATGGAAGGATAAAGGATACAGTGATTGTCCTCAAGCTTCTATTATCATCTGAAATTTAGATATCGTCAACAATTTGTCTCAGCATTTTTCACAGAACGATCATATTTTGGAAGGCGGTAAAAGTAGAGAGAATAGAATTCTAGTGCATCCTGCATATTTTGTCTCTGCGCAGGTTCCCAGCTATGACATGTGGCCAAGTTATCCCTGTAAGGAAGCATTTTCATTCCAGGATTTGCATTTATTTTTCATGTGAATATTTGGATGCTGCCAGAATCCCACCCAGAAACCACTAATCTGATCATATTTAGGCCAACTCTCCTTTTACTGTTAATTGGAAATACAAGATATGCTTAAATAGCAAATAGGGCAAGCTGTTTTTAACACACACACACATGCACACACTTTCATATTCTGGCAGAAAGTTTAGAAAAGATTTAAAAATTAAATACACATCCTACTTCACATCTGTTAATAATTATGTCATTATATCAACATTCTATGAGGAATTCACAGATATTTTGGATTTAAAATTACTCAGATTTCAATTAGTTTTAATATTGACTTATTGCAGGTAAATTTTTCACAGAAGCTTTCATCATTTCCTTTAGGAAGAATGCATATGAGTTAGAAATAGCCTAAAACTCAGTTCCAAATGATAGAGCGAGTATGTTTCATACTAACCTTTAAAAAAATGTATTGGGGTGACATTGGTTAATAAAATTATGTAAGTTTCAGGTGTAAAATTCTATGATTCATCATCTGTGTATTGTATTGTGTGTTCACCACCCCAAGTCATGACTTACTTTGCATTTATCCCCTCTTTACCCTCTTCTACCTCCACAGCCCTTTTCGCTCTGGTACTCACCATACTGTTGTCTGTGTCTATGAGTTTTGCTGTTTTTTTTCTTAATTCCTTCACCTTTTTCACCAAGCCTCCCAACCCCTTCCCCTCTCTCCCCTCTGAGAGTTGTCTGATCTCTGTATGTAAGTCTTTTTTATTTTGTTCGTTAGTTTATTTTATTAATTAGTAATAAAGAAGTCCAAGTTAAGGCAAATTGACACTTTATTCCAAACAGATAGCAACATCAAAGAAAGATAAAACAGAATTTGGTTCATTGCTATGTCAGTCTTAATTTTCACATAGAATATCTAATGTGTTGCAATCTCAGCATTATATAGAATTGAAACTCTTCTAGGCAAAATTGCTTTTTTTCTTTTCTCTTGTTTCTATATAATTCACCATCTTTAAAACATTGTGTACATTTACGATTTTTTGCATATTCATTATGGAAATGTTGATTCAGACCTATAAATTTGATTTCTTTTTTAAAATATTTATTTATTGAATTCAGAGAGGAAAGGAGAAGAAGAGAGAGATAGAAACATCAATGATGAGAGAGAATCATTGATTGGCTGCTTCCTGCATGCCCCCTACTGGGGATCCAGCCCACAATCTAGGCATGTGCCCTTAGTCGGAATTGAACCTGGGACTGCAGGCTGACGCTCTATCCACTGAGCCAAGCCAGCTAGAGCTATAAATTTGATTTCTTAATTTGGTTGCTTTTTTAGTGAGACTAAATGAATAGTAATATGGTGTCTGAAATTTGGCTTAAAAAGTAGATTTTCATTAACGAACCCCTTCTAGCCACAGTTGGGGTAACAAAACAAACAATCAAAACTGCTTTTTAAAAAATGGATGATTTTCCACTATAAGATTCATTGTCAAAAATAAGAGGAGGATGCATCAAAAAAATGTTGAAGTAAGGAACTCTGAACTTTTGTTCCTTCATAAAAGCAATGAGAAAATTGACCAAAAATTGGTCAAAATCCACTTTTTCTTGTACTCTGCAAATGAACCAAAGGCTTGTAGCAAAACAGGGAAGTGTTTAGTGAAGAAATACAGCTGTATCTAGATAAGAGCAGCAAGATTGGTAGCATTTTAACTTACCTTAATCCCACCCACTTTCTCCAGTTTTGAAAAATAACAGCCTGCAATAAAAGCAGAGGAGGGCTGAAGATCTTTCAAAATTTCACTCCCAAATAGGAGTTATTAGCAAGTGGTTCTCTGGAAGACACCATTTAAAAGGCTTGTCTTCTTTTGAGCTCACTCAAACTCTCCCAGTACTATTTCTCCATGGGGATGTAGGTAAATTTCTCAAACGTTCTAACAGCATATGTGCCTGAAGTGATGGGTGGCAGTTGATACAAGCAATAGATTATCCAGGGAACTTGAAATGAAAAGCTGAGGAATGAGGCTTTGAAGATCACAAACATGCAAAGGCTTTAAAAATGTTCATGAAAGACCCAAGAAGACTGTAATCTCTTATCTATAGCTGAACTTGAGAGTCAACAGGAATGGAAGGTTAAGGCAGAGTTGAAAACTACCTGGTGAAATGTTAAAGGCATGCCCCAATACAATGACACACATGCACTCACACACACCACACAAATACACATACACACACACACACACACACAGTAAAGATTTAGAGATTTATTGGTTCCAGACATTAGCTGACAACTAAAATAACCAGAGGATTCAGTGGCCCTACACCATAAATATACAGACTTTATAAAATTAGTTCAGAAAAGTCACTAGACAACTACTAGAAGCAGCAACAGCAACAAACCCTGATGGTGGGATTGCATTTCCATAATTGCCACATTTTACTATTTGACAGTGTCCAGTTTTCCAAAAAAAATAATTAGAACACATGCAAAGAAGCAAGAAAAAAAAGTATGACCCTTATACAGGAAAATAAGCAATCAATAAAAACTATCACTGAAGAAATCCAGACATTGTTGTTTTGTGTGGGTCTTTTTGTTGTTGCTGTTTTTGCATTTATCCTGCCTGATGTTCTCTAAGTCTCCTGAGTTTGTGGTTTGGTGTCTGACAGTAATTTGGGGAAAACTCTCATTCATTGTTGTTGTAAATATTTCTTCTATTTCATTCTCTTTTTCTTCTCCTTCTGGTATTCCCATTACAAGTATGTTGCCTGTTGTCCCACAGCCCTATACATTCTGTTTCTTTTTTTTTTCAGTGTTTGTTCACTTTGATTTTCAGCAGTTTTTTTTAGCTTTAAATTGCTATATCCTGTAGCTCAGAGATTCTTTCTTTAGCCATGTCCAATCTCTTAATAAGTCCATCAAAGACATTCTTCATTTCTGTTACAGTGTTTTCATCTCTAGCAGTGGGGATAGGGCTGTTCTTAGAATGTAAATCCCTGTGTTTACATTGTCTATCTGTTCTTGCATATTGTATACTTTAGCTAATAAAAACCTTAGCATATTATCATAGTTATTTTTAAATTATTGGTGTGATAATTCCGACATACCAGCCATATCTGAGTCTGCTTCTGACTCTTTCAAATTGTGTTTTTTGCATTTGGGTCTGTCTTATAATTTTTATTGAAAGCTGAACCTGATCTACTGCATAAAAGGAACTATTGTAAATAGGTCTTTATTAATGTGGTGGTGAGATGTGAGGGAAGGAAAGTGTCCCATAGTCCTATGATTTGGTTTCAATCTTTTACTGAGCCTGTGCCTCTGAACTGTGAACTTCACACTGATTTTTTAGGTTTTCCTTTCCCCTAATATGGGACAGGATGGCTAAAGTGGGCTGGAGTTGAGTATTTTCCCTCCCCAGGTTACTTAGGCTCTGGTTAACTCTTTTCCCCTCACAGCATGCCTTGTGAAAAAGAACAGAGTGCTCTAGAGTATTTCAGAATGGTTACTTTTCTCCTCCCCCTGCAGGAAGCCCAAGGTGATTTTGCTTGTATACTTACTATGGGGATCTGGTAAAGTTTCTGGAGGTAAATCTCACAATAGTGTGCCCTTCTCCCCCCTCACCCCCCCATGATTGGGTGGCCCTGGAGTTTATGACTCTAAGAATTGTCCATGCTGTGCTCACAGCAAATTGCCAATTATAGTCAGGTTTTCTTGTCCTGGCACTGATTCCCATGGCAGTTTTCACTCATGAGTCTCTACTCAGGTAAGCTGCAACTCCTTGTGTTTGGTTGTCTGTCTTTTTATCCTGAAGGCAACAGTTCTCCTTGTGTGCTCTCTTCTCTTATTCTTCCTTTTCTTATGGATCTAAGAATAACTTTTGATTTTTTTGTCTGTTCAGCTTTTTACTTATTGTTAGGAGAGAGTGATGACTTCTAAACTTATTAAGTGTGTAACCAGAAACCATAATTTCCCTATTTCACTTTATAATTGATGGCTTATTGATTAATGTTGGTTTGTGGTGCAGTAAATATTTAGCATGAATAATTTGGAAACAAATGTACAAGATTTATCCAAAAATATTCAAGTCTATCTCTGCATGTCTAACAGGATGGAGACCCATAAAATTTAATGGGGGGGGGGGGGAGAAGGAGCGATACTCATAATCTTTTCTGGGTGGTTGAAAGCTATGCCAGTATTCATTGAAAGAGAGGTCACAGTTGTGTATATGGATCCTCCAACTCAAAGGGAATTCAATGTGAGCAAACACACTAAGAAGCCATTTTCCCATTTTAATATTTTTCCAAAGGAAAACTCTGTATTTACTTCCTACAATCTTTACAGTGCTAAATTTCAGATGTCCAGTATAGTAGAGAAGTTAGAAGTCTAAGAAGCTGTTAAATCAGGCTTTCTGATAAACAAACCCTAACTTACAAATGTGAAATGAGCACTGGTTTTATTTTATGGATACTGTTTTATTGACACCCAACTTCTTTTCATTTTATACTTAAAATATTCAATTGACATTAAGAGAACATACATCATGCATTTGTTAGTAAGAACCTGAAAAGAGTTATTCCAAAGCTCATACATCTGGTAGTAACTTAAAATATTTAAAATATTACTAGGCTTCATTGGTGATTTAGTATCATAATTACCCATGAAAAGGTAAGTTCCTACTTTATTGCATGAATTAATTACCAGCCCCATGAGACAACACCTGGAGTCCTTATTTAATGCTTCCCTGTTTCCATTAACAATGTTCATGCATTCAGAGCATTCTGGGAGTAAACTTACAAAGGTATTTTTTATTATACAAGTCACAGTGGTTCTTAGTGTTTTATATAGACATTGAAACATTGCAACTATTGATTGCTCTTATAGTATTATAACTGAGTCAATAAATAGTGATAAAACTATAAATTGGGTGAGCGTCCTGGATATCTTTACCTTTATATTATTCTTGCCATTGGCCTAGTCTGGTAAGAAATGGAAAAAAATGGCCTTTAATTATTATGCATGCTGATATGTAGATTTCCACCACTGAAACATCTTGGGGAAGAAACAGGATTTTTAAAAATCTCCTCCACTTGCCTTAGTATGATACCCTCCTTAGTATTAATAATAGCAGCTCTTCTGAAGATTTGGTAAGATTAGTTGAAAAATCCAAAAGATCCTGACTGTTTTCAGTACATTAAAGAACAATTGGCTACCTTTGACATTCCTGCAAGTGATCAAGTCTTCCAAAAAGAATTTATTGGATTTATTTTTAGTTTTCATTGATTGATTTATTCTAGAGAGAAGGAGGAAGAGGAGGAAGAGGAAGAAGAGGAGGAGGAGGAGGAGGGACTTGTAGATTTGTTATTCCACTTAGCTGTGCATTCATTGGTTAACTCTTATAAGTGCCCTGACCAGGGATTGAACCTGCAGCCCTGGCACATTGGATGTGCTACCCAGCTAGGGCCCCTGGTTTTTTCCACTCTCCTTTTCTGCATGTTCAAAGGTCCCCAAGACCACCCTCAGCTAACAGGACTCACAGGGTTCCTTGGAACCTGTTATACTTAGTTTATTACAGTGGAAGGACGTAGATTAAAATCAGCCAAGGGAAGAGACGCAAGAGGCAGAGTCCAGGAAAGTTCTACATGCAGAACTTCTGCTGCCCTCTCCCAGTGGAGTTGTAGAGAGAGCTAACTTCCCAGATAACAATGTCTGGCAATACACATAGAAAATTGCCAACCAGGGAAGCTCATTCAAGCCTTCACATCCAGAGATTTCATTGGACCTCAGTCAGGTAGATCTTGTTTTTCACCCATGGGGCTGACCAGTCTCCAGCTCTTCTATTAGTCAAGCTGATGCTGCACAACCCAAAGCTACCAGCCTAAATCACATTCTTAGCCTAACTGGCGTGACCCCAAAGCTCACAGATAAACAAAGACACATTTATCAGGCCAGACATTCTAGGGACTTAGAGGTGACTTCCTGGGAGCACAGGACGAAAGATAAACTTCTCTTTGGGCAAGGTTAAATTCTTTGTTATACAAGTTGTAAGGCAACACTTGAAGGAAAAAAATATTTAAATTCTATATGGGCATATTATCTGGACACACCTGTCCTAATGTAAATTAAGTATTACAGATATTGTATAATGTGCAGGCTGGCATTTTCTTCATATTAATGTCCTATAAATATGTACATTAAAATGGTAAAGGGTAATGAATTTGAATTTGACTTCAAGGAAGCAAATGGCTTTCTCTTCCTCCTCTTATACTAAATATTAAAAGAGTTTTGCTTATCGAGAGAGCATTCAATGAGAAAAAACAACGTATTTTGTGCTTTATTAAGATACATTAATCAACTTTCATTCACTTGTTATGGAAATCCCTCCCCTAATCCATTGGGTATGCTGTCTGCATATTCCCCTAGTGTGCTCATCTGGGTATCTGAGTTACATGCCCACCCCAGATCAGAATCAGCATTAAATGATGCAGTTAAAGACAGAGACAGGAGAGACACAAAGATTCTAAATGTACATCACAGGATGCCCACACCACTGGGCTGGCCACACACTCCTCACCTCTGCCCTATGACTTTTACCATAAGATCTGCACAGTAAAAAGCAAAAGCAACCCCTATATTTATGATGTCTAAAAACAACAATACAAACTCTGAAGTCACCATGGAAACTGCCTCCCACTAGCATTTGCCTTTCAGAGATTTTTAGAAGCATTTATCCTCAACAAATCAGGAGAGAGAAAGTTGAGGCAGATGACCTTAATTATGAATGTACTTACTAGAAGGAGATTTACCAAGAAATAAGCAAAGAAGGGGTCTTTAATCCAAACTTCATTAAACATTTATTTTTAAAAGCCTTAACTCAGCTATCTCCCAGAAAAGTCCTTTAAAGGAGCATTTAAAACGCAGCTTTGATAAGTGCTTAGTTTTAAAGATTTCATAAATATTTATATTTTAAAGTGACATGTATTTGAATTTCCTTTTTGAAATCTGTTTTATTGATAAATTTGATATTTTTATGGGGGAAAATTGTCAGGAATAGACAGCCAATTCATAACTTGGTACCTTTAGAAAATACAAACTCTACATAATAGATTTTTACTTCAATCAGGGAGCAAGGCGGCTGGTATATTTAGAGCTGGTCTCCTAAAGAGCGCAGCATATGGAAGGGAGGTAAAACAGAAACATAAGAAGGAAAGAAAGTGTTTGCAGAAATGTTATGTCAAAGCCAGAGATCTGCCTTGTTTGCAAAGTCATAAAAGTAGGAATAATTCCATCTAAGGTGGATGTAAGATTCAGATATGGTTTTCTACCTTCAGTAGCCAACAGATCTTAGGGAGATCTCAGATTGTAGCAGAAATTGAAGTTAGGTTCCCTTTCCTCAAGTTTTCAGGGTTTCTCCAACAGAAATCAATTTATTGGCATATGAAATCCATCTCCCCATCTTTCACGTTCCTAAAGCATGCTGTGACTCCCTCAAGCCACCTAATAATATTCTGCCTTATGTTTTTATTTTTGTACCTCTCTCTAGTACAAAACCCTTTGAAAGTAGAGAATACCTCATATATTTTTTTTACCCAATAAACCCTAGCACAAATCCTCACATTTGTGAAATGAATTGAGAAATCCCAGCTCAGATTGGTGCAAGAGGAGGTGTAGGAGACTTCTAGTTCACAGGGAGGCCTTTTCATTCTTAATCAAATAGTTTCCTAACAAAAGTAACCAGAAAGTGATCTCCTTAACAGGAAAACACACTAATTAACTTTGTAATTTGCTGGTTTTTTTTCTCAAGAATATCTAATATAGAAAGTAACACAGTTGCCTATATAGAGTGTTTGGCATAAGCTAACACACATATAGTACAGTAAAGATCAAGGAGGAAATCTATACCATTTCCTGCTATAATTGACTACTAGAATATTCATCAGTGAGAGAGCGAAGACAATGACCTTTAAGTTCATTTGGATTCATGAATATTTTCCAGATCATAGATGGGTTCTGAAAATATAAGAGCCCACAAGTTATCCACCAATTTACTTCACCTGGATGATCACCACGGAGCTACATATTACAGTAGTGAAAATAAAACAGTCTGAAGAAGAAAATGTAGAACAAATGCTAATTTTTCAGTTCAGTAAACATTTGCTGATTACATATTTCTGTACAAATTGCCGAGTTAGGTGCTGTGCTATGGACGAAACAAAGATGTATCAAATAATTGCTACTACCTGTTAAGTACCAGCTAGAGGCCATGGACTTTATATTTAGTTACCATAGCAACCCTGAAACATGGATATTTGTTGCCACCAATTTATCAACAAGAAAATGAGGGTTCTGGGAAGTTAGATAGCTGTCCCAAAATTATGGAGCTACTAAGGAATAAAATCTGGATGTGAACCCTCATCTGACTCTAAAATCCATGTTATTCCCATTAATCATAGTCCCTTTCTTTAAGGAGTGCTGAGTCATTTTTATTCTGATTTATATAATGAGATGTTAAATTATATAAAACCAATTCTAAAAGAACATATTCTTTGATTATTTATGAGTTTATTTTTGTCCTCAACTAGGTTATATAAGCTCCCAGAGAGCAGAAAACATACCACAATTCTATAACTTTCCTTGAAGTGCCTAATATGGTGCTGAATATATAAAAGATACTCCATATATACTAGTGGTTTCATAAATTTTGTCTCAGCCAGATTTCAGAAGTATAAGACAGTTAATACTTGTCATTCAAGGGTAAGAGAGGAAGGAAAAATGAATATATCATGATAATAGCTTATATTAATTGACCAGTAAGTCCCTTTTTATCCATATTATCTTATTTAATTCACAAAACCATACAAAGCAGGTTTATTATCCTCATTTTTCAGATTAGAAAGCTCAGGCTCAGAAAAATTAAGTATCTGGCCTATGATCACAGAAACAGCCATTGATGAAGCAAGAATTCAAACGTCATTCTGTCTAACCAGAGTTCATGCTCTTTACTCTTTCACTCTCTTCTATTCTAAGATCCAATAGATTGGAAAATGCACCCTTGACTTAAAAAGTTGTTCAAAGAAATAAAGAATACAACCAAATTAAATAAATCGGCTTATTGAAACACATATTCCAGGTTCAGAATGGGAAAATAGGTGTTTCAAGAGGCAAGAAAATGAGTTCTGTTATATTTGCAATATATTTTAGTTTCCTTTGAATGGGGAAGTCACAAAGGCAGAGAACTTCTGCAGTTTGGTATTAATGGAATTTAGCAAAGTGGAAAAGCTCAAAGATTTCAGGCATTCAGTACACAATCTTTTGAATTACAGGCTTCTTATGCTCTTATGAATAAGTAACACCAGCCACATGACCTATCTCAAAGGGTTCAAACTGATTGAAAATTTGTTGAGGTGATTTTTAATGAGGCTTTATAGCTCCAACATAGAGGGGGTTTGTTTTTATTTTTAAAGAATGCCTTCAAGAAACATTTTCAAAATAGCTCTCCTCCCTAGTCTTGGAAGCTTTCCCATCCTCTCCACTCCCATATCACTCATCCTGTGATGGATCCTAATTACGTCTGACCTGACCTAAAACGCCCAGCTAGCCCAGACAAACCTTTCTTCGACTTTACTAAGAGTCCTGGTGGGATCCACAAGACTGTGAAAGTTGAGTGGAGATTCTCTACAGTTTTTTTATTACTTACAGGATAGTACCCCTAGTCTCTCAAAAAATGGAATCATTTTCCTTTTGTGGTCCTTGGAATTTTTTAATCTGTCAGACCTAACGTTTCCTTCAGGAAACACATTAGAAATAAAAATAGATCTCTGTGAATTGGGTTACTAGATGCCCTGCACAAAAAATATCAGATCTATAAGACTGGTGAGAGCAAGAGAAGTTAGGCAGGGGATCTTTCTCGTTCCTTGCTGTATCTAAATAGGAAGGACACTTGGGGACCAGATCAGGCTGGCAGAGGAGATCAATTGGGGGTGAGATCAGGCTGGCAAGAGAGAGCAGTTAGGGGTAATCAGGAAGACAGAAGCAACTGGGGGCAAGATCAGGTATGTATACTATGATACAATATTGCCTTTCTTAAATTGGGAGGATCATTCTCTGGTAAAACCCAGTATAACACAATTTGCAATTGCCTTTCCAGCTCCCTCCTATTCTACAGCAACCACCATCAGGATAACTTTTCTGATTCCAGGTCTTTTCTACTTTGCTTAATGGTAACAATAAATATCATCCCACTGGACTGCTTGGGACTCATTTAATACACTTGCCAGGTACTGTGGACATCTTGGCTTGAATTGAGGGCTGTCATCAAGGGTTTTATAGCTCTACGTTAATTAGCACTTATTATTTAAAGGTCTTGATAAATTACTCTCAACCCCAAATTTTATGACTTTCAAGCAATCCAAGTAATCTATTTATCTGTCTCCTGTTCATACCTAGGGTTACAAGATTTCCAGACTTGGATGTAATTGTTCCAAATTTTAGGTTGCTTCCAGTAAAATAAATTTTTTGTAATCAGATAGATAAATAATCCCATTATCATGCAGAAGATTTGGCATGTGAAGAACATTCTATGCAGGGAACATTTCATTCTGTTGGTACAAACCTTCTAGTCTTCATGATGAAGATAAAAGTCAGATACAAGTTCTGTCCATAGGAATGAATTGCCTAGCTAAGAGCATCCTGGAATCCAGTCAATCCAGGAGATGAGATTCACATCTTTCTGATATTTCTGGCATCGGAGGGCATAAGAAAGACTATGAGAAATCTCTAAAATGTCACCAAAAAGAAAACAGAGGATACTTCAGTTATGGTATGAAAGCATGAAGACATTGGTGAATCCTTTCAGCAAAGAGCAAGCATAAAACCGATCAGAGATGTCAAAAATAACCATCTGGCCCTGACCGGTTTGGCTCAGTGGATAGAGCATCAGCCTATGGACTGAAGGGTCCCAGGTTTGATTCCAGTCAAGGGCATGTACCTTGGTTGTGGGCACATTCCCAGTAGGAGGTGTGCAGGAGGCAGCTGATCGATGTTTCTCTCTCATCGATGTTTCTAACTCTCTATCCCTCTCCCTTCCTCTCTGTAAAAAATCAATAAAATATATTTTTTAAAAAAAGAACAACCATCTGTCTAAGAGCTTTTGGAACTAGCCAAAGGTAGAAAACAATTTGAAAAGTATTTATTCTTCAGAAATTTCTTGACCTTCAGGTAAGAACAGCAGGGGCCTGTGGCATTAATTCTTGTGTCTGCTCCCAGCTTCATTGGTAAGAACTTAGTTTTACCAGCATGGGGCTGGCTGTGAAAACTATCAGCTCTGCTGTTAGAGGGTGAAGACTCAATATGGGGGTGGTTGTGGCTTAATCATGGCTTAATCAACACAAATAATAAATTTATAGAAAACAAATGGCAATTCACAGCATTCTTAGCTTGAGGTTGCAGTCATGGTTAGGGTAAGAAACAAGCCAAAAATATAGCAGGGAGATCCTTGAAATGACAGAGTCATAAAAGGACTGAGATATCATCTCCACGCATCTGGAAGTCTGAGAAACTACATACATGAAACCTTTCAACTGTGAGTTTTATATCCATTAAACCTTAAAAGATAAAGGTGAAGCCCTAACCGGTTTGGCTCAGTGGATAGAGCATTAGCTTGGGAACTGAAAGGTCCCAGGTTCGATTCCGGTCAAGAGCATGTACCTGGGTTGCAGGCACATCCCCAGTAGGGAGTGTGCAAGAGGCAGCTGATCAATGTTTCTCTCTCATCAGTGTTTCTGACTCTCTGTCCCTCTCCTTTCCTCTCTGTAAAAAAATCAATAAAATATATATTTTTTAAAAAGATAAAGGTGAAGACATTCCCAAATAAAGAAACCCAAAAAGCTCAGCAAAAGGTAAAAGCCAAGAGAGAACTGCGAATTAGCTGCAAGTTGGAATATATTCCCCAATTCACATGGACATTGATTAGTAGAAAGTGGAAGTCATATCAGCTTGCCCACATCAATGGTTAGCCACTAAATTATGCAGAAATAGGAGTTATCCCTACGAAACCAAGCTAAAAAGTAAAATCAAGAATAAAAATCTGAGACTAGACATCAGGGGCCGAGTATCATGGGAGAGGCAGATTCCACAGTTTAAATCCAGGCAAGTTACTAAAAAACCAACAACAGCAAATCTCAGAAAAATAAAAACAATCCAGAGTCACTATAATCTACAGTAAACCTTGAACAATGAGGATTTGAACTGCATGGGTCCACTTATAAGCAGATGTTTTTCAATAAATACATATAGTAGGAGAAGTGTATTTTCTATTCCTTATTATTTTCTTTTAATTAAAAAATATGCTTTTATCTATAATTGAAAAGTATAATAACCAAAATGAAAAGTTGCCTTGATAGGCTTAATATCAGATTTGAGATATCAAAAGAAAGTGTAGCCCTAACTGGTCTGGCTCAGTGGATAGAGCATCGGCCTGCGGACTGAAGGGTTCCAGGTTCGATTCCGGTCAAGGGCATGTACCTTGGTTGCAGGCACATCACCAGTAGGAAGTGTGCAGGAGGCAGCTGATCAATGTTTCTCTCTCATCGATGTTTCTGACTCTCTATCCCTCTCCCTTCCTCTCTGTAAAAAATCAATAAAATATATTTTAAAAAAAGAAAAAAAGGAAGTGTAAACTTCAAAATAAATTAATGAATTATCTAATACAAAGAACACAGAGAAAAGTGTTTAAAACAAGAGCTCAGAAACCTGTGGAACAAAGAGTAATGTACAATGTGTATTGAGAAATCCCTGAAGAAAAAAGGAACAGAAAATTTATTTGAAAAAATATTATTAAAACCACTGCAAATTTGCTGAAAAACCTTAATCTATAGATTCATTAAGTTCAACAAAACCTAAGTAGGGTAAACACACCTAGACACATCATACTCAAACTGGTAAAAGACAAAAACAAATAGATATTTTGAAATTATCAAGAAAAAAATCTTTTTCATAAACAAGAGAAGAGCAATAAAATTGACAGGTAATTACATTGTTTCTTACCCTAATCAGAAACAATGTAAGACAGAAGGCAATAAATGGATCCAGAGACATAGAAGCATCGAACAAACTGTCCAACCTCAGAGGGAATGTGGTGGGGGTGGAGGGCAAGTAAGAGATCAGCCAAAGGACTTGTATGCATGCATATGAGCATAACCAATGGACAGGTAGTAGGAGAGTGAGGGTATGTGCTGGTGGATGGGAGCAGCCAGGGAGAGGTCAATGGCAACAAAGAATTTAAATTAAAATAATAGTAATTTAAAAATAATGAAAAAGATAGATTAGATTTTTTTAAAGCAAGCTCTATCTACATGCTGTTTATAAAGCACCATTTTAGTTTCAAAGACACTCAAAAAAATTGAAAGTAAAAGAATAGAAAAAGATCTACCATTCTAATCTAAACTAATAAAAGCGGAATAGTAAAATTAACCATTTTTCCGGGATGCCCAACAGCCAATCAGAGCGACTGTATGCAAATTAACCCAGCCAACATGGCGGCCGCCACTCACGGAGTAAAAGGCAGCGTTCGTTGCAGCAGGAGCGAAAGGGAAACTGCCTGCGCACGGGGTTGGCTTAGCCTGCCTCAAAGCAAAACAGAAGAAAACATTTTGCAACAATGTATAGATCATAGAATCCTCGGGAGCTGAATCCGGGCCTGAGTCTAAGAGTGTAACACTGTGTCGTTATAGAAGCCGCGAGGTGAGGCAGAGAGGAGGGTTCGTTAGAAGTGTAGGCCGCCTTAAAGGAACAGCACCAATTATAGGAGATAAACAAATCCCAGGCCTTAAAGGAACAGCATCAATTATAGGAGATAAACAAACCCCAGAAACCTGCGTCCAGCCAGCCTTGCTGGGACGTTGGGTCAATGGGAGCTGTGGGCAGCCTGAAAGCCCATCACCCAGGCTGGCCACAACCCAGTGGGGTGAGCCACGTTCCTGGGGGGCTTGGCCAGCCTGGAGACAGCCATCAGCCCTCACCCAGCCTGGTCAGGCATGCCAGCCCATGGACATCTCCAGAGGGGTCCCAGACTGTGAGAGGGCACAGGCCGGGCTGAGGAACCTCCTGAGTGCACAGAGCGGCTGCAGGGCGGAACAGCACAGGACCCAGGACCCATGAGTGGGAAAGAGGCGGCAAGGTTGGAGGGCACCGGGAAGTGGGTAAGAGGTGGCAGGGGGTCGGTGGCCTGCTTGGTGGGCTTCCCAGGCCCTTTGCGGGGCCTTGGGGAGCGGG
>PVJC01023652.1:0-26216 GCA_004026665.1 Murina feae | reverse complement strand
CAACAACATATTTGCAACATTGTCTCAATTATAGAAGCCACAGAGCTGAAGCCAACAGAAGGCTTTGTTACCTGCCTAGGCCTTGCCTTAAAGGAACAGTGTATCAATTATAAAATATAAATAAGCCCCAGAAACCTGCTTCCAGCCAGCTTTGCTGGGATGTTGGGTCAATGGGAGCTACGGGCAGCCTGAAAGCCTGAAGGGACTTTGGGCAGCCTGAAAGCCTGAAAATGGCCCTCAAGTCTGCACCCAAGCTGGCCACACCCCAATGGGGTGAGGTATCCCACTGGGGGGCTTGGCCAGCCTGCAAACAGCCATCAGCCCCTCACCCAGGCTGACTAGGCATGCCAGCAGGTGGACATCCCCAGAGGGGTCCCAGACTGCGAGAGGACACAGGTCGGGCTGAGAGACCTCCTGAGTGCACAAATTTTTGTGCACCGGGCCCCTAGTATGAGTATAAAAGGCATTTGATAAAACAAAGATTGAGATTCTCAGACCCCACTAGATGGTTCCTGGAATGGTCATTATTGCTGTTGGTGGCATAAGTTCTGCCCTGAGCTTGGGGGAGAGAAGGAAGCTGGGTTGAGATGGACCCCTTTACTCACTGAAGCAGACAGTCTTCACTGTGCAAGACAGAGATTGGTTCACCTTCAGTGGATGGGCGGGGGGGAGGATTAATAACGATACATACTTGAGAATAATTTATACTCTTTCTAGATTAGTATTTATTAACAAATCTAGAACAGAATAGAGGGAGGAAATATTTTTGCAGCATTGGAGAATAAATTATTCCTTCTAGTTTAAACATAGGAAATAAAAAATAGATTTTGTAATTATATACACGTCCTAACCTAAAATTTGGTGAGTTTTTCTATTGTTGCCCATGCTTATTGCATGCTTGCTAAGGAAGGGGTGTGATTACCTGTGTTATTTTCATTTCACCAACTTAATAATAGTTTATTTAGTTCAAATTTTTCTATTATGCACATGTCACTCTTTTGTGGATTGCTCTCAAATGCTGTTTGTCAATGAACAATAACCTGGAATACAACCGAGAGCACATCTAGCTTGTTATTCTCTCTAGAATTGAGCTTGACAATTTGTATTATGATCAATGCCAGCTTCCTAATTATTTCTCTTCCACTGATATTTTAAAATGACAGAATAAAAAGCATAATTGAATTGATTTAGTATCTAAAGTAAAGTAGCAATAACAGCTTCACTGAACTTCATAATAGAAAGGAATTTAAACTCTGAGACATAGAACAAGTATCAGAGCTGGCAAACTCACTGAACAAGCGTATGTGACAAAGGGAAGGGCACCAGCTGTGGAATGCCTGGGTCTGGCCTCAAGTGCCCAGCAGTCCTCCGAGGTGGTCTCTTTTGCTCTCATCCTCAGCCTGTTAGTTGGAGCTAGTTCATGACTTTACTCCATGATTAGTTAACTCCATGTATGGCACATTTGTAGTTGTATTTCATTATTTTTTACAGTGAAAATGAAACTGGATCAACAATTTAATTAGGCACTAGACTGTGTTTCTATAAAGAGTTTATGTTAAGTGAGATTCCCTAGAAAAAGAGCATGCATCAGGGGCTTGGGGACATGTGTGGACATACTCTCCAAGGAAACCTCTAAGGAGATGAGGGATGCAGGAGAGAAGAGGGGGAGGAGGCAAGCACAGATGTGGTCGTATGGCTTCAGGTAAAGTCTACCCTGGGCCAGATCCACTCCTCTGGTAGGATGTTCTTGGGGAATGCAGAGCACCAGAGGTTAAGAGGATCTGGGTGGGGCACCAGCATTGACTATCACACAGACAAAACCCAGGACAGTAGATTTAATGGCACCCATAATTCCTGAAAATCATTGCCAGTTCATCTGCTCATTTGATTGAATCAAAGAACATAACAGAGAAATTATTATTTTAAAATATATTTTTATTGACTTCAGAGAGGAAGGGAGAGGGAGAGAGAGGTAGAAGCATCAATGATGAGAGAGAATCATTGATTGCCTGCCTCCTGGGGGTGAGCCCACAGCCCAGGCATGTGTCTTGGCCAAGGGGGAATCATTTTTTACATTACCTTTTTACTCATTAGAAAATTTAGAAACAAATATGGCCATTTTGCTTTCACATGTATAAATATTTTAATGTCTCTATAAATATTTTATCATTGTGTTTCATGTTCTTTAAATATAATAAGTTTTCACTAAAAAATTAATAAGATAAGAGTCCAACCTCCTATTTTGAGATGGCAGCACAAATGGTGATCAAGAGTATTTTAATGTTCGGGATCCTTAAATTTTTAGAATACGTAGTAACAGAATACGATGTGGAATTTTAAAAAAAGGATTTCTGAGTAAAATAGATTTGAGTATAGCAGATATTTAAGAATAGAACTACAAATTCTAGCTCTGCTTATAATCTCCTAAATTCAGTGTCTATCAAATTCTATTGTATGTTACTGGTGTACTGTATGTAATTTATATCCATTTATTAAAAATTTATGGACCATATTATTCTAAGAGTATGAAAGGCATCTTGGGAAGTGGATTGAGGTGAACTACACTGAGATGTGGAAGACACTAAGCATCTCTTAGAGAAGGACACACTCACCAGGGGCGGGGGATGCTCGCTTTTCCCCTTTTCTATTCCCAGCTCAGCTTTGACTTCTTTTAATTCCATTTTATGTTCTTTCTATTACTTGGTTTATACTTCCTCAAAGAAGATGTCCTTTTGGCCCCCCATACTTTATAATTTTCCTAATAATGTTTCACACTTTTTAAAGTACCATTTGCCAATTATTTGCCTGAAGTCGTTTAAATTAAAGCTAGGAGACATTGATATTTGATATTTCCCTCTGAAAGTCAATAATATAATGAAACTCAAGGCCCAGTGCACAGATTTGTGCACCAGTGGGGTCTCTCAGCCTGGCCTGCACCCTCTCACAATCCAGGACCTCTTGGAGGATGTTGGACTGCCACTTTTGGCCCGATCCCTACAGACCAGGCTGAGGGACTCCACCAGTGCACACACTGGGCCTTTAGTATGCATATAAGATCTTTGGTTAATCTCTTCCTGACCTCCCCTCTCCCCACTTCCCTCTGAGATTCATCATGCCTGTGCATTGAGTGTCTGTCCCCTGGTGGTCAGTGTGCATCATAGATACTAGTTGGATGGTCAGATAGTCACTTAGGCTTTTATATATATATAGATGAGGGCTGGTTGTTAATACTAGCTTAGATTAGAGCATCAAAAGTGAAGTTATAGGCTTCTTTTTATTGATAAAATAGTTGGATTATTCTTCTAAAACACTTTTTAAACTTTTTAAAAAATATATATTTTATTGATTTTTTTACAGAGGGGAAGGGAAAGACGTAGAGAGTTAAAAACATTGATCAGCTGCCTCCTGCACACCTCCTATTGGGGATGTTCCCACAACCAAGGTACATGCCCTTGACCAGAATCGAACTTGAGACTTTTCAGCCCGCAGGCCGACGCTCTATCCACTGAGCTAAACTGGTTAGGGCTAAACTTTTATTTAGTGCTTCTTTCTGTGGGCCAAGCAGAAAGAGGCACTAAATAAAAGTGTGTGTGTGTGTGTGTGTGTGTGTGTGTATGAGAGAGAGGGGGTGGGGAGAGAGAGAGTTTTTAGTTAGCTCCCAAAGTTTTCAATGCTTTCAACTACTTTACTGTTCTGCCAAGCTAAATAACTTTATTGCTAATATTTAATCATAAATTTTAACAAAACATGGAACATAGGCATAGAACTTGGCTTGATTTTTTTTCTTCCGGTGTGTCAATAACATTTGTTGAATTCTGTCACTAGTTGGGAGGAGAGTGCATGTCTTTTCGGGTACTAAGAGACAGTACTATTACATTTTCCTTTAGAAACTCAGCTATTTATTTTTATTCCCATTTAGCAAATATCAGTGGTTGAAAGCACCTTATTTCTGGGACTGGAAAAGAAAGTAAAAGGATACCTTTATATTTCACTATAATTAAGATACATACTGCAATTCCAGGTTATAAGCTCTGTTTTGTTTATAGGAGTTGCTATTATTTAGTAGTTGTTTGCCCCAAGGATTTTTATAACTAAATATGTTTATGTTCACAGTGTATGTTTCATTTGTAGTTAAATGTTCTGTAGGCATCAAAAAAGAAACTTATAGCAATGAAATTCCTAGTACTTATGTTTTTGTTGTTGTTGCTTAATAAAAGCTATTATACTATGTTTTAACACAAAAGTATTTGCGAGAACAAAAGGAATATTTTGATAACAAATGGCTACATAAAATCATGCTTGACATTTATTCTTCTCTGTTCACATATATCTGAATGCCGATTAGGAAATAAAGGACTTCCTTTTGCCCTGGCACACTAAATATGTTAAGACCGGGCCTGGCTCCAGCACCGTTCCCTAGTATACCAAGTTGCTTAATGAAATATCTTAAGTAGCTTTGTGAACATGTAATTGCACAAGGAAAGGAGTAAATTAAGCATGTGTCCAATCACAATGAAACTTACTAGTTAAGGCTAATAGCAAATCAATTAATACGTTTGATATTTCCAAAGTTATTAAATGCAGCAGATGATTGGATCAACATCGGTAGTTTCTTTTGTGCTGCGGAACAGAGATCACTGAAAGTTAGGACATCACATGTGCAAACTTAAAAATTTCAAGTTGTTCCTCACTGCTGAGCAGAGGGTATGTGAGAAGCAATGCGTGAGTCAGGTGCTTGCGAGGAAACAGGAAGCCTGGAGAGTAGTCGTCTGTTTCATTGAAGGGAGCAGCACCTCTCATAAGGCTTTAAAATACATCCTAAGAGATACTGTGAATCTGTAGCTATTGAAGAAAATGAAAACTAATAATTTTCAAGTACTTTTTTCCTTGACTTGTGTTATAATTATCCCAGTTTCTCTTTGGTGTTTTCAATTTCACCTAGAGCTGACAGAATCAATAGAAGATGTTTGACAAATCTAAGTGTAGGTTTTTAAAATGCATTTATTTTGCTTCAATAAAAAATTAGCAAAATGAACAATTTTTTTGCCTTCCCCAATGCTTGATATCAAAAATCATTCCTTAATTGAATGGGTATGGATTTATATGATGACCGTATAGTTTATTACACAAGCTTATTATATGATTCTTTTGACTACTAACAAGGGACTAAATATAATGGCAATTATATAGTTGTTAAAATACATTTTTGACCAACAAATTGGTTTATATTATATTGGTAGAGATCTAAAATGCCTTTTCAAGGACCATTTAAAAAATTTCCCCTAAAATATAAAAAGAAATATATCTATTTGTATTAAAGAATATAATTTTTAGAAATTATTTATTTTGATTATATGAACACTTAGAAAAACAAGGAGAAAATTATTCTTGGTATGTATTCATGCAATAATTTTCTTTCTTAGCCATGTAAGTCTCTTAGGTAGGGCCACTGGTGTTTTTCTGAAATTGCTGACACCTCTCATTGACTATGTCTATAGATAATAATATTTTTGAGAAAATAAGTTCTCTAGTTTTAAAGGACCTAATTAAGCTCAGAGTGTATTTTTCAAATGGATACTGTACAAATTTATTTTTAGTACTATTTTAGCCCAAATATCAGTTATCTTTTGCCTTTATTCAGATTACCTTTATATCCACATAGTTTTTTTGTTTGTTTTTGCTTTTTGTTTTTAACGTTTTTATTGGTTTTAGAAAGAAAGAAAGGGAGAGGGAGAAAGAAAAAAAAGTGATGGCTGCCTCCTGCTTGCCCCCTACTGGGGATTGAGCCTGCAAGCTCCAGGCATGTGCCTGACCAGGAATCAACATGTGACCTCTCCCTGCAGGGTTGATGTTCAACCAATTGAGTCACACCAGCTCGGGAGAAGTTAAATGTGACAAAATTCATCAGATAAGTTGTTTCTATGCATCATTTTTTAAAAATATGTATTTTATTGATTTTAGAGAGGAAAGGAGCTGAAGAGAGAGAAACATCAATGATGAGAAAGAACTATTGATAGACTGCCTTCTGCACGCCCCCAACTGGGGACCAAGCCCACAACTCAGGCATGTGCCCTTGGCTGGAATCGAACCCCAGACCCCTCAGTCCGCAAACTGATGCTTTATCCATTGAGCCAAACCAGCCAGGGCTCTATGCATCATTTTTAAATATTTTATTAAATTTTGATGCTGCAAAGTTACAGACTTTCAGTAGACTGAGACCTTTCTGGGAGCCTCCCTCACATACTCATTAAATTAATAATTAATATATACTAGCCACCTACAGAATAATAACAAATGTGGGAGGTGTTAAACATTAGAATATACTGTAGATGGTAAAAATGGAATTATAATATCATTGCATGTAAAGTTGACTTTTTCTTATGAAAGGAATCTCCTTAAGGGTCTTGTCCCAGCCAGCCCTTTACAATATTGTCCTATAACATCTGTTTATATCTTCCCAATCTCCTTTCAATAGCCTAAGTCATCAATTTGAGGTGAGGTTTTAATGAGTGACAGTGGCTTTTTGTGTTAAACTTACATAAATAATAAACAATGGAGTTGCAAATTTAAATGCCCTGAGGGTCAGGGTGATCTAGTAAACATCTGGTATAAGATAAAAGGGTGTGAATGAGGGGGGGAGGAGGGAGTTATGTTGAACTAGAGAGAGTATTCCCTAAAAAGAAGCACCAAAATTCAGTTTAGTACAAAAATGCCAGGAATGTAAAGTAAGATATAACTTCAGCACAAATTCTGCCCACTGGTCATCTGTTTTGTGCTTTATAAACAGGAGAATTAAGCTGGAAACTGTCATGACAGGAAAAATCCATATGGTGAGTGAATTTGGGGCAAATGCCATTCTAGAAAGTCTCTAATACACCTCTTAAACTTACCCCCCCCCACACACCCCCTACCAAGGGTTGGGTCTCCCTGTTTTGTTATGAACACCAACGTGCACAGGCATTAAGAACTCTCTGCACTTTAATCACAGCTGATGAAAAGTCTTTGTAGCACTTAGCACTCTTTCCATCCAAATATTTAGGGCTCATGTAGGCATGAAAACATCTAATCTAATAAAAGAGTAATATTGAAATTGACTATTCTACAGGACGCCTAAACCATGCCCACCAGCCAATCAGAGTGGCTGTATGCAAATTAACCCAGCCAAGATGGAGGCTGGCAGTCACGGAGCTAGAGTAAACAGGCTGCTCCCGTTGCATCAGGAGTGAGCTGTCTGCCTAGGTGGCTGGGCTTCTCCTGGCTCCAGGCAACATACTTGCAACACTGTTGCAAGTATAAAAGCCTTGGAGCTGAAGCAAACAGCAGGCTTCCATTGCACCGTGATGGAGGAAAATGCCTGCTAGAGTCTACTAAGGCAACATTCTTTCAATTATAGAAGCCACAGAGCTGAAGCAAACAGAGGCTTCGTTACCTGCCTAGGCCTCGGCTTAAAGCAACAGTTTCAATTATAGAAGATAAATAAACCCCTGAAACCTGCTTCTAGCCAGCTTTGCTGGGACATTGGGTCAATGGGAGCTGTAGGCAGCCTGAAAGTCAGAAAACAGCCCTCAGCCCCACACCCAAGTGGGCCACACCCCAATGGGGTGAGGGATCCCACTGGGGGGCTTAGCCAGCCTACAAACAGACATCAGCCCCTCACCCAGGCTGGCCAGGTACCCAGTAGAGACCTAAAACCTGAAGAGACTGTGGGCAGCCTGAAAATGCCCTTCAGCTCCTCACCCAGGCTGCCCAGGCACCCCAGTAGGGACCCAAATCCTGAAGGAACAGTGAGCAGCCTGAAAATGGCCCTCAGCCCATCACCCAGGCTGGCCACACCCCAATGGGGTGAGGGTTCCCACTGGGGGACTTGGCCAGCCTGCAAACAGCCATCACCTCCTCACCCAGGCTGACCAGGCACGCCAGCAGGTGGACATCCCCAGAGGGGTCCCAGACTGCGAGAGGGCACAGACCAGGCTGAGGGACCTCCCGAGTGCACAAATTTTTGTGCCCTGGGCCCCTACTTTTCATAATAATACTCTCTGAAATGCTAAGGAAATGCTTGTGATGGTGGTCAGATTAGCCATTGCCAACATGGGTGCAGAGACCTAAGCTCATGCTGTATTTGTTGACTTACTGATTAGCTTTGGTTGACTATAAGGAACTAGAGGCCCAGTGCATGAAAATTTGTGCACTAGGGGTGAGGGGCATCCCTCAGCCTGGCCTTCGCTCTCTCACAGTCTGGGAGCCCTCAGGGGATGTCCTACTGACTGTGGACATGACTGGATGGGCCGATCAGGGGATGTTGCCAGCTCCCCCCATTGCCCATCTGCCACTCTAGTTGCTGTCCCCGCCCCATCACCGATTCCTCCTTCTGCCTGCTGGCATGTGCTTTGGCTGGCCTGGCACCACCTGCTCACTGGCCCTGCCCCCTGCCTACTGGTCGATTTGCATATTATGCTTTTATTATATAGGATGGCATTCAGATGGATACTTAATGAATATTCACTGTGGAAATCTTAAATGATGCAATTATCACTGAAATGTCAGAATTTATGAAGCTTTTAGGCAGTTTCTATATAGATACAATGAACCAAGCTTAGTGTTTAGTTGCTTGCCCCAATCATTTTTTTACCTGAATTGCATAAAGTGGTGTGGTTCCCAAATTTGTCTTTACACTGGAATTACCTGAGAAGAATCAAAGACGACTAATACCCGTGCCCCACACCAGAGATAGTGACTTAATTTGTCTGGATTGTAGCCTGGGTCTTAGAATTTTTTGAGTTTCCCAGGGTTTCTAATATGAAGGTGTGTTTGGGACCATTTCTGTAAGGTGACTCCAGGAAATTCGGCATGGGAGTGTTTTGACATATCTTTGGGTCATAACCATCCGATATTAAGCTGAAGGGAAACCAAAGGTAGGGATCTTCTGGTGCCCAGAGACTATACAACAGAGAAGCAGGCATGATATCAAACATGGATGACAAGAGGGCTGGTTTCCTTGCTGAGTTGCAGCACCCAAGAGCCCGTTGCCATGGGGCAGTGTAAGCAAGCACTGGGTAAATTTACTGAGCTTCCAGGCCTAGGTCTAGAACTTGATTTGGGCTCTTACAGAGCGACTTTGTGACCTCCTTCTGATACACTCAACAGACTCCCAAAAGGACACCGACCAATGTCATGATGCAGAGCTGGCCAGTGTCGCATGCCCAGTTTTTGGCTCAAACTATTTAAGAAGTTAGCCTCCGTAGACACCAGGACAAGCATCCCTCTTTCCATCTTTTTCAAGCTCATAATATGGAGAACAATCATGACATCATTTAGCCTATACAGTGTCATCCACATACACTTCCTCACCCTCCCACCAGCAAATGATCTGCTCCCCCAATTCTCCATGTGCTTAAATTTAATTCTTTACCTCTCATTAAATGTTAGCAAGCATTGTTGCCATTTACTCAGTGTGGCTTATTTTGAGTAATTATTACTTAGAAAATATGGCTGTGAACTGATGTGAGATAAAAGACAAAGCATGTGGAATTATGACTGTTAATAGTGTTACTTCATTTTAAAAAATTACAGTGTTTCACAAACAAGAACAACTTAAAATATGGTTCACAGCATTTTTCTGAATGAAGATGTTTTACTAATATTTACATCTTTTTATTTTCTCTACTAGGGGTCTGGTGCACGAAATTCATGCATGGGGGGCAGGGGGGTGGTCCCTCAGCCCAACCTGCACCTGCTAACCTGCCTGCCTGCCCTAACCACTCCGCCTGCCTGCCTGCCTGATCCCCCTAACTGCCCTCCCCTGATGGCCTGGTCACCCCTATTAACTTTCCTTTTTAATCTTATCCCCTTGACGTACAATTGTATTTGACTTCCTTATTGGCTTCCTCTCACACAATTTTTCTCCTTTATGTAACACTTTTCCTACTGACTCATCATTTATAAACTTTTCTTTCCTCCTTATTTTCTACTTCTGTTCCATCATCATTCTTCCCATTTTTCTACTACCCTCCTTCCCTTCCCACATTCCTTCTTTCCTTTATCTTTACCCCTGCCCACCCTCCCCTTTTCCTTCCTTCCCACCTTAATCTTTTCTTCACTTTCTCCCTCTGACCTGCTTTGCTCCCTCCCCCATTCCTTCCAAGGCTTCTCCCCACTCCTCAGCTGAGGCCTTGGAATGGACCCATCACTTAGGCCTCTGACACCTGGGAATCCATTGCGGGGCACATGCACACAGAGGCTTAGAGGTGGGGCTGGCTGGCTGCTCCCCACCCCTTCAGCTGCTGCCTGCGAATCCATCTGCCCTGCTGGACCCAGGTTCGCGGCTTCTCCCGGGGCTGTGGCCTCCGCCATCTTGGCTGGGCTAATTTGCATACAGTCGCTCTGATTGGCTGGTGGGCGTGGCTTAGGCATCCCAAAGAAATGGTTAATTTTAATATTATGCTTTTATTAGATAAGATAGTGTCATTCCCACAGTTCAGCAAAACATGAACTAATACCAAGATTGTATATTCACTATTTTTTATAGCTAACTATTTAAGTGAGGTTTCTTTAAAATGAGGTCAGCTTTAAGTAGGTCACTCCAAGTATAAATATACCTGATGTTAATGTTATGTCATTTGCCAGAATTTCCACTGCTTAGAGGAAGATCTGAATTATATAAATTATGTTTAGTGATGAAAATTCACAATGAAAAGTTTATTTTCTTTGAAGAATACTTATATCTCATGTATGCTTACAAAGGATGACAAGAAGATCTTGAATGGATAAATCATGGTTCCTATTTATCAAAATAAGTGACTAAAATGTAGCGTTAAAAAGTGTTGAATTTTAAAATATTATCTTGACACAAAGAAGAGATTTGAACTTTTAACCACCATAGAACTTTGTCTCATAATTTTCCTTCCCGATGGGCCTTTAGCTCCAAATATTATTAGATTTCCTCTACCAGTATTAGAGATAAGAATAAGACACTCAATTAAATAATTTTCTTGTCATACATTTCTAGTCCTATTTATTGTAGTAGAGTTCAAGTTGCACACTTTGTTAAAATACGAATTTTCTATTTTTTAAAATGGATTATGTGTAGAAAAACATGAAAGTGAGGGCATTTGGGCCACCCATGCCATTCAAGAACCAACTTGGGAATCAGACGACTAAAAAAGACACCTTCCTAATCAATGATAATTACCAGGCATTTCTCTGATTTTTCCTGCTGCGTATGATTCCACAACAGTTCATTGACTTGTCTATAAAAGTAAGCGTGGAGTCAATTAGTGTGGCAACAAAGGAATTCAGGAGCAAACCCAGGGAAGCGTAGGTGAGGTCGGTGCAGATTTTAATTCAGAAGTTTTGAGAAAACAGCTGCACAAGAAAAACAACTTTTGATGGGAAGTTGGTCTTGACAGCAGCTCACAGCCTTGATATTTCAGCCCTGTTCATTTGTCAACATAAAGGCGAGAGAGAGTCTTAGGAGATTAAGCAAACTCCATGGCTGAAAATATAGTTTGACATTACTTGAATGCACTTGACAAGACTCCACATATAATTATATTGGTATTCTTTCCAGCTAAGAGAAGATTTTTTTCAGGGAGGTTGAGTTCTTTTATTCAAATTCAAATATAATCTTTGGTTGCCATGGCATCTTAAAAATACTAATCGTATATTGTTGCGTTTTAAATGTTGAGTATGGGGTGTTTTAGTATGAAGGGGAAATAATCAACTTTAGAAATGCTATTGCAAAAATTAAATTGCATTTGGGAACTTTAAAAAAAATTAGGAAGGCATGATAAAGTCAACTACCAGAGACTCTACACAATAGGAAAGTGATTCTCGACCATGTGGTCAATAGCAGTCAGTGTCCATGCTGCTCTTTGGCATTGTGCTGTGGTACAGCTGGCTGACAGATTGTGGCTAATGTGCACATGGAGAAGAAAGGCGGCTGAGGGAGCAAGGGTTGCATCATACAAGATGCCAACAGCCGAAGAGACTAGGGTGATGCATGTGTACTGGCTAGCACTGGTGAGAGGAGGGATCAGTGGGGAAATTTTATGATAATTGGGATGATTCGGGATAGGGGGAAGTAAATGGGATATAATAATGAAGAGAGAATTGGAGAGAATTATGTAGGTCCCGAAGTAACATTTCAGCAGTGGGGGCAGTGAGTGGCAATCATGGTTAATCTCCAAATATAGCAGCCATTCTATGGGGAAGGCTGGTACCTACAGAACTTCAAAATGTTACTTGCTTCTCTTCAAATGCAATGTCTGTTACCACCTTAGCATCCCTGCCTTCTTTCTTTCCATTTCCTTCCCTTCGAGAAACATTGTTCGCCAGCCTGTTCACTTTACTTTCAGGAATAACAGCCAGCAATGTTCAATCACATTAGTTACTCTTTAAAAACCTTTTTAAAGATAACAAAAACAAAAAACAAAAACTGCAGATGCTTTAATTTTCATGCAAAGGTGTAAATGGTTAATCAGGCTGAAACAATTGCAGAGCTCTGCTTTCGAAAGCTTACCAGTGCCAACTTGCTTTTGATGTTAGCATTTTTTCCTGAACTGTGGGTCCATAATTTTTAATGAAGGCTTTTGCCCATTCATGCTTGAAATTCATGAGCGTAATGTGCAGCCAGATAATCACAGATTTGGTGTCACACTGTGAGGCATATAATTTCTACATGCGTATGGATTAGCACTTGATACTCTGCAATATAAGGCTATTTCCTCTTCTCCCTAAACATATCATTAAATGTAAAAATGCTGACAAAATTATTATTAATTACTTTGTAACTTTGTTGAAATCATCAACATAATTAAGTTAAGTGAGATGGCTCATGAGGTACTAAAAGTAACTTAAAATAAAACAAACGTAATGCTCTGGCCTGTGTTGCTCAGTGCTCAGAGCTACTCCAGTTCAATTCCAGGTCAAGGGCAGGTACCTGGGTTGCAGTTTGGATCCCCAGTCCTGGGGGCATGGTCCATTGTCTCTGAAAATCAGTGGAAAAAATATCCTCTGGTGAGAATTAATAGCAACCACGACAAAAGGAAAGGAACCCTAGCTGCAGAATGCCTGGTGAGAGGCAAAGTATTGATGTGGAAAGACAGAGAAGGCACAAAAACAATTTAGGGTAATTGTGCATCTGCACACAGGTTCCTAGGTTCAAATCAGAGAGCAGATGAGAGCACAGACACCCTGGGCACGGGAAGACAGAGGGAAGTGGCAGATTGTAAATTAGCAGGACCCTGCCACTAACCTGAAAAGAACATGACATTCCCTGAAGGTGTTCCAAAGATAAAAATACATACTGAGAATGTGTAGTTGTCCAAGCCACTCCCTGGAGTAAGGCTCATGCATTTGTAAGCAACCTTAACTCTTTTAAATGGCCAAATCCATGCTGTCATTTTACTGAGCATTTAAACTACTTTGCTTGTGTACTAAGTAAATTTTTCTACACACATGTATATATACTAGAGGTCTGTTGCACAAAAATTTGTGCGCTCGGGAGTGTCCCTCAGCCCAGCCTGTGCCCTCTGGCAGACTGGGTTCCCCGGGGAATTGGGCCTGAGCTGGCAGTCAGACATTTCTCTAGCAGCCCAGGAGCCCTCAGGGGTTGTCCACTTGCCAGTGAGGAGCAGGCCTAAGCTGCAGTTGGACATATTTGGCACTGCTGAGGAGGTGGGAGAGGCTCCTGCCACCACCACTGTACTGGCAGCTGTCAGCCTGGCATGTGGCTGAGCAGAGGTCCCCCCATGGGAGTGCACTGACCACCAGGGGGCAGCTTCTGCATTGAGTGTTTGCCCTGGGTGGTCAGTGTGTGTCATAGTGACCAGGCATTCCCAGTTGTTCTGCTGTTAGGGTCAATTTGCATATTACCCTTTTATTATATAGGATATATATATATATATATATATATATATATATATATGTATGTATATATAATTTACATACATAAAAGTTAATATATAAAAATCTAGTTTCTGAATAAATGTACATAAGAAGTTAATATTTAATGTTTGGTGTTGTCTGGCCTGTTCTTCACACTGGGGATTCCTGGTCTGTAACTTGAATTGTTTCTCATGTTCTTAGGTACTGAAGTTTAACTTCATATATAAAAATCCACTTTTCCTTACCTTTTAAACATTTTATTTGAAATAATAAATAGCAAAGGGAAATGGTTATCGTGCAAAATAACCCATTAGTGAAATTTGTTTCAAGAAAGAATGCTATTTCTTTTATTAAAAATGTGAACTGTCCATAATTTTTCAGGAATACAACTATTGAATCAAGTTGGATTTTATTAATACTGTTGAAAAAATTACTCTGTCAGTGCTCTGCTTCTTATTGGTGATTTGAAAGGAATTATTGTAGTTGTGATAGGGATCACAACAATATAAAATTGATTGAGCCCAAGTGCCACAGCTTCTTCTAAAATTTTTAAATCTATTGATTTATTTAGACACAATGCTATTAGGTGTATTTATTACTATTTCCATTTTACAGTTGAAGACACAGAACCAAAAATTACACAGTTATTAAGTGACTGTAATCAAAGGGTTTCATGAGCATTGTGCAGTGGGATTATTATTTTTTTTATTGCTTAAAACATTACAAAGAGTAGTATATATGTCTCCTTTTTTTTCCCCCTTGACCTTCCTCTGGCCTCCCCTACTCCCCAGTGTTTTGTGTCCATTATTTATGCTTATATGGATGCATAAAACTCCTTTGGTTGATCTCTTTCTCCTCCCTCCTCCAACCCTCCTTGGCCCTCCTGTTGTAGTTTGACAGTCTGTCTGATGCGCTCTGCTTCTCTATCTATTTTTGTTTATCAGTTTATAATGGTCTTTATTATCCATAAATGAGTGATGTCATGTGAGATTTTTCTTTCATTGATTGGTTTATTTCACTTAGCGTATGTTCTCTAGTTCCATCCATGCTGTTGCAAATGGTAAGAATTTCTTCTTTTTTACAGCAGCATAGTATTTCAGTGCAATGGGATTATTAAGGGTCATGAATAATACCTGATTTATTTGCCACCAATAATAGATTTTCTCCAGTTAATATTTAACATAAGTGCAACTTAATTACTGTAAGTTTTGGGGTGTAATTACATTTTGATGAAAATGTATCTGAAATTTGTTGTACATGTCCCTATCTTAATAAACCAAAAAATGATACAGGTAAGTTAAACTTTTTTATTTATAGTGGCAATGATAATGAATTTGCATAGATCTGGTTTCAAATTTCAATCCTGTTACTTAGTAATTATATGACCTAGACTTAGTTTCCATATTAGTAAACTGAGCTGATACCTACAACTTTTAAATAACTTTGCATGGAACTTGGGGTCACTGTAGGCTATTATAAATGCTGGCTGTTATTTTATTGCTGACAGTGGCCCCAGCCAGGAATCAATTTCTTTTTTCTTGTTAATGTTATAATGAGACAATATTGAATGGAAAAATGGTATTTGAGGACCTGCTGTTAACTCAAAATGATATATGCAACTACTTGTTTGTTGCAGCATTGTTTATAATAATAGCCAAGATATGGAAACAAACTGAGTGTCCATCAGTGGATGAATGGATAAAGAAATTGTGGTATAAAGTCATACAGTGTAATATTATTCAGCCATAAAAAAGAATAAAATCTTTCTGTTTGTGGCAGACATCATGAATGGACCTTGAGGGCATTATACTAAGTGAAATAAGTCAGGAAGAGAAAGGCAAATATGGTCTCTCTTATATGAAGGGTTTAAAAAGACAAGCTCATAGAAAACCTCCAGAGGCAGGAAAGGGGATAAAAGAAGTGAGTGAATTGTTTTTTGTTTGTTTAATTTTTTATTTTGTTGTAAATAAATTGAATAGAAATTAATTATTAAACCAAATATTTTTTTAAAAGCCTTTTCCCAGTGATTTTTGTACCCTAGAAAAATCTTCACTGATGCTTAGTATATTTTGACTGGTCAGCAGTATTGAGGGACTGCATATGGGCATTTGCTGTAACACTATCCTATGGACCAAAGATATATCCTGGCCAGCCTCAGCTCTCTCTTCTGGAAGACTTTAGAGGTGGCTTGCTCTGAAGTGTACATATTCTTCTTTGAAAGGAAAAGAACCATTTAGCAAATCTGTAATGTTTGCATTTTAACAGAAGTCTAGACTAGCCACATTTAAGAAATAAGATAAAAGTTCCTCAGCAGTGAGCATGTCATTTTAAAATTACTCACCAGGGCTTTTCATACATTCTGAATATCCTCTGTCCTCAAGTTGATTCCATGACATACCTTTAGGGACATGGAGGGTACAAAAATGCTCTACAATCGAATTTTTAATGGTGAGTTCTACATTTCTCAATCTACATTTCTACCTTTAGCTAAGTTTGCATTTCTGAAATGATCTTTCTCTGAAGTTATAGAAAGATAATAGAATCAGCCAGTAAATGCATTCTTATCTTTGCATGCTTTCCCTTAGAATAATAGGTCAAGGTGTGACCCCGTGGAAAGCACTGTGGTAAAGGTTTTGGACAGTCACCAGTTTTATTTGCGAGAATTTATAGAGCTAGGACGTGAAAACAGAAAAGCTTGCCCTATTTTATACTTAAGCCAAAATGACTGAGTAAACTGTTTCACTGACTCCCAAATGAATTGGTGGGCAACAGCAGAAGGTACTAATTTCAATGGTCTTTTGGATAGCCATTGATTAGGTGGCTTTTGGAAAAGGAAGCTTTAAAGGCAACATTCTGTGTAGTGTCCTAAGACAGACACATCTAATCTTCTAATGGCATTTAGGATGATTGGAGCCATTCACCTTAATATGCCAAGTCAACTGGATTTTCCCCCAAGTTCTTTTTCATTTAGCATCAAGCCCTACATTGGAACAACCTCTTGTTTTCTCCCTTTCCAGACCAGAGGGGTCTCAAGGTCACTGAAATGACTCCCAGTGCTCCTGGGGGTGGGGTGGGGGTGGGGGTGGGAAATGAGCTAGGGTGGGATTGGGCAAAATGCCTTCTCCATCCCCAATGGTCCTGGAATGAATGGTATATAAAGTGGAATAAGAAAGACTAGGTTGAAACCAGAGCCACAGAACTATACCATGCTAAAGGTCCGGATGAAAACCCTGGTCAAAGACAGAAAGATAGAAATGGGGACAAGCGTTTTGAAAAGAAGGGAACAAACTAGGAAAATTCCTTAAGCTCTAAAGCATAATTAGAGGATTTCTGAATTCAGGGGTCAGCAATCTTGGCCTTGATTAGAGTGGGCAATGGAAGCAGAAGGTATGAACACAGTGGTTCTGCAAATACGCAGAGAACTGCTTAACCATGTTCTGGATGGCATATTTTAACATAATGGTTATAACACTTTCAATTAAGTAAAAAAAAAAAAAAGAAAAAAAGTAAATCTATAGAAATGAACATTTTGGAGGGTCATTATTAGCAATTTTTTGTGGGATAAATGAAGTTTCACATTGTGTTTGGTCCTGAAATGCCAAAGTCAACTTGAATCTCCAGAATAAGAACAGTTTTGGGGGCAGAGCCATCCTAAGTGCTGACAGTGCTGGCAGTTCGGCAGTGAGTTTATCGTCTTTACGGGAGTGAGTTACACAAGACTAGTTTGTTCCTGAGTGAACACATCAAATTTTCTACAATAAGAACACTTTACTACTTAAGTGGTCATGCTGCTACCAGCCTTGCAGTTAAAAAATTATATTTATTAGCTCAAGTCAGAGTCTTATGTTCAGACAAATGTAAGTGTTCTGCAAAATCTACTTTCTTATTGAATGGATCAGAAGAGCAATGTGAGCACAGAATTCTCCAAGTGCTTTATCTCTGAAACTGGTCTCCCTACCTGAATTTATAAGGCTTCTTATCAAATATGGAAATAAAATATAACTCGTCGGTCAAAATTGAAAGAGAACACAGTTTGGCCCCATACTAGTATTGTGTCTAGCACACTGCAGTTGCTTAATAAATTTTGTTCAATAAATGCTCTTCTTTTAAAGACTGCCACACCTCTTTGAGGATTTTTACATCTTTCTTCTACTTGAGTTTCTCAGAAGTTTAGGATCTATACAATAGGGTAGCTCCTAGGGTATCTTTTTCTGAATGTAATTGTATCTGAAATGATATGGAGTAAAATGTGCTTTATTGTACTAGATATCAATTTGTTGCATACCTAGTGCAACTCGTTGGATGCATAGCATTTGTCTTATATTAGATTCCCTGCCCCAGAGACTAATACAACTTTTCAGAATGCCTAGGCACACTCCTCTTACGTCAGTATTAATGGAGATTAATAATGTAAAAATAAACGGTGGAATCAGATCATCAGGGTTCTGGGTCCAGCTCTGCCACTTCCAATGTCTAGAAAGTTATGCAGCCCTACTGAGTATCCATTTCAGCCCCAGAAGAGTGAAGAAAATTTTATGCGCACATAATAGCCCTAGGGCTTGTATTACCTAGTATAGGTCATGTTATGCAAAATACTGGTGCGCAGTTCAGTACCCGGCACAGTCTAAAAGAAAAAGTTACTCTCCTCTTGAAATTTCCAAATTGTCCTTTTATTTCCTAAGTTCCTACGTTCAGTTAGGCCAGGTAGAAAAAGCCTGTACCTGCAGAATCGATGGCTGACTTGGAGAACCTATAGCTGGGACTATTTTTCTCCTAAAACATTTTATTTGTACAGGTTTATAGATGTTATTAAAGCAATGGAAAGTAAAAAAAGAGAAAAACATCACTCATATTCTGACCATCATGAGAGAGCCAGGATTAACATTTATATTCCTTAAAAATTTTACATATTTGTACATTATTATTATGTGTTAATGTTACATTTCAAATTCTATTACGTAGCATAACAGGAGCACTTACTCATTGTTATTAAAATCTTTTCAATGACTATATTATACTCTGCGATCATAACCTAGTTCAAGGGACCATTCTTCCTTGTTAGGCATTTAGGATATTTCTGGTGTGCTATTTTAAATAATCATACATGTTGTGCATGAAGTTTTTTCAAACTTTTCATGTTATTTTCTTCATAAAGATTACCCAATTTAAAATTGTTGAACCAAAAATATGTGCTTAAATTTTATTATTGTGGTAACATATATGTAACATAAAATTTACAATTTTAATCACTTTTTAATATACAGTTCAGTGACATTAATTACTTACAGTGTCATAGAATCATCAACACCATTAATCTACACAACTCTCATTTTTCTGAACTGAAACTCTATATCCATCAAACACTATAAATTCCCATTTGGTCTTTCCTCAGACCCTGGCAAGCACCATTTGCTTTATGTTTCTATGAATTTGACTACTTTAGGTGCTTTATATAGTAGAATCATACAACATTTATCTTTTTATAACTGGCTTATTTCACTTATCATAATGTTTATGTATGTTATAACATATGCAAGAACTCCCTTCTTTCTGAACAGTGAATAATATTCCATTTTATGTACAAGCCACATTTGTGTTTATCCATTCATCCACTGATGGATATTTGGGTTGTTTTCACTTTTTGGCTACTATTATGAATAATGCAACTATGAACGTTGGTGTACGAATGTATCTTGGAGGACCTATTGCTGGGACTATTTTTCTTTCTACTTTCACTTCTTTCCCTAGAAGTTAAATTGTGGGATCTTAGTGTAATTCTGTGTTTAATTTTATTAAAGACCTGCCATATGTTTTCCATAGTGAATGAACCACTTTACTCCCACATCAGCAATGCACAAGGTTGTTCATTCTTGCCAACCATAGGTAATTTCCAATAAAATAACCATCCTATTGAATGTGACGTGATATTTTATTGTGGTTGTTCTTTGCATTTCCCATAATTGATGATGTTGAGCATCTTTTCATGTGATTATTGGTCATCTATATATCTTCTTTGGAAAAATATCTATTTTAAGTCTTTGATAATTTTTAGTCAGGCTGTTTGTTTTCTATTGTTGATTTGTTGGAGTTTTAAAATATATATCCTGGATATTAACCTCACATCAGACACTTGATTTGTAAATATTTTCTCTGATTCCATGGGTTGCCATTCACTGTTGATAGTGTCCCTTGATGCACAAACATTTTTATTTTTATGAAGTCCAGTTTAACTATCTATTTTGTTGCCTGTCTTTAAGTGTCATATACAAGAAATCATTGCCAATGTCATAAAGTTTTTGTACTTTTGGCTTTTATATAATATTTATATTATAGTCCTTTGATCCATTTTGAATTATTTTTTGTGCATTGTGCAATATAAGGGTCCCTTCATTCTCTTGCATATACATACCAGTTTCCTCAACATCATTTGGGAAAATATTTTGATCGTGATCATATATGTGAGGTTTATTTTTGGACTCTCTATTCTATTTCTTTTGGTCTATGTTTCTCTTTACTTAGTCTATATGTCAGTGCCACACTGTCTTGATTACTGTAGTTTTGTAGTAATTTTTAAAATGGGAGTGTGAGACCTGAAATATTTCTTCCAAGTTAAGCTTCTTAGCCATAGTACTTAATCTATATAAATAAAAATGTAATGTTCGTTTGTTCAAAATCTCAAATCTCTGAAAGTTCTTCAGCAATTGCTTTGAAATTTTGACACAACATTGCATTCAAATACGTGTGTGTTTTTTCACACCTGTGACAGGTAAAAACATGCTTTTTTTATAAAAAAAAAAAAAGGTAAAAACCTGCTTTTTTGAAAAACAGCACCATCTGTTGAACGTAAAAGGAACACATGCTATGAAGTAAACAATATTATTCAGTCTAACATTCAAAGCCAGGCAGTCACATACAAGTCCGTTGACACTGTTGTGGAAGCAGATGAAGCGGTTAATTATCCAACAGAATTTTGGAATTCACTCAATCTGCAGGGATGGAATTCAATTGACGTGCCAGTTATCATGTTGCAAAATATCAACCAGTGCAGGGCTGGGCCTTGGGCTGGGGCTAGGCTGGGGCTCGGGGCGTGGGGGGCTGCCGCACCAGGGGCAGCCGCTGGGAGGACACATTGTATACCCACAAGCATTGTGCAATTAAACATATTAGAAACGTGTGCTTTCTCTTTTCTTTCTTTTCCATTTAACCAGACTGAGCCTCAGGAACGCGTGGCTGGGTATAGCTAGTGTCGAAATAAAAATGTTTTGCTCATTCAGTGGGCCAGTGTGTTATTTTCTGAAGAAGTTATCTCTGACTACCCCATCTATTTTAGGCTCACTCTAACTCTGATGTTCTCTGCTTTATAAACTGAGCACCATAACAGAGAATATCAGGAGATGGTAACTTAGAGGGGTTGCCAGAGGCAGTATCTTACGACAGTTAACATTTTTTGCTGACAGTAGAAATATGAGAAGGATCCAGGAAGAGAGAAAGTAGAGGGAAGAGTGTTCCAGGAGTGGGAACAGTGTGCGCCAAGCTCTGAGACAGCTAAGAGATTTAATTATAAAGAAAATTCACCCATAAATAACTAGAAGAAAATCTTCAAGTGTCTGCCTGATGTCAGGTGCCCACGGCCAAGCCCTGAGACAGCGAAGAGATTGGTGCATTCAGGGAACTCAAGAAAGGCCAGTGTGGCTGGAGCGTGGTGGGTGAGGCAGAAATGCTTAGGTGAATGAAGTTGAATGGTAGGCAGTGGGCACATGACGTCAGGCAGATACTCGAAGATATTATTCTAGTTATTTATGGGTGAATTTTCTTTATATTTAAATATAGTAAATACATATTTTTTTCTGATTATTAAAATGATGCATTTCATATTTATTTCTAAATGTTAAAGAAATGGTTAATTTTTTAAAAACTCAGAAAAGCTCAAGGAGGAAACAATTTTGCATACATCTGTGACCTATGGTAACTGCTTTTAACATTTGGCTTATTTACTTTTAGGCCTTTTTCATGCAAATATGTTAACCATATTAATGTAACTCTGCTTATAATATACAGAGCCATGTTTTTTGACATTATGATCCCAACATGTTATTGAATTTATTTTGTAAATATTTTTAACAATTTCCAAATGTACCATCATGTGGATATACTTTATTTTATTTTTTTGTTAATCCTCACCTGAGGATATTTTTTCCATTGATTTTTATTTTTTTAGAGAGTGGAAGGGAAGGAGGAGAGGGGAGAGAGAAAGAAACAAATAATATTCACGGGAGAGAGACACATCTATTGGCTGCCTCCAGCATGCCCCTATCTGGGTCTGGGGATTGAGCCAAGTACATGCTCTTGAGTGGCTGATGCTCTAACCACTGAGAAACACTGACCCGGACTATAAGGATATACTTTATGAAGTGGTCAGAGAACATGGCCCATGGTCAAATTGCAAAACAGTTTTGTGGGAACACACACACTAGTTTGTTTATGTTTTGTGTATGACTGCTTTTATGCTGTAATGGCAGAGTCGAGAAGTTATAACAGAGACTTTATAGACCAAAAATCCTCAAAGATTTACTGTGTAACCCTTTACAAAACGTTTTTAAATTTCTGTTGTGATATTTTAACTATTTCTTGAATATTGTGTTTTAAGTAGTTTACTTTTTTGCTTTAATATATAATTGACAATGAAGTTTTATGTAGTTTTTCTTTACCTCAGATTTTCTTGGCCAAAAGAAAATTTTAAAAGGAAGAAGTAGCCAATACATTCATTCATTCATGCATTTTTTATTCAACAAAAAGATATCAGCTACCTATTTTATATCTACTACTATGTTACTTTCTGGGAATACAATAACAAAAAAGATAGAATGGAATTTACAACTTAGCAATGAAAACAAATATATTGAAATGTATCGAGCATTTTGATAAACATTGTGCAGAGCTTATGTAATGGGAGTATCATACATCAGAAAATCCTGGCTTGAAGGACAGAGACCAGGTAAGGCCTATTTAAAATTGTGATGTCATCCGAAAATGAAAGTCAATTGGCAGGTTAAGAGTGACCTTGGCAGCAGAGCATAGAGTCTGGGGGAGAAGGAGCAGAATGTGTGAAGACCCAAAGGGTAAGTTCATAGATGTATAAGGACCTTGAAGTTGGAAGTGAGCAGGAGTGAGTGGGATAGGAAGATATATCCGGACAGGTTGAAGGGACAGGTTTTAAAGGTTTTTTTAAAAACCATGTTCCAGATTTGCACACTACTTTGACTAGAAAATGGAGAATATTTTGAAAGGATAAAGACTTGATGCAGAGATCTCAGTTGGGATTCAGGGAAAAGCAGGTGGAGCTGATACTGAGATGGTATGTGTGTGTGTATATATATATATATATATATATATATATTTGATTTTTTTTAGAGAGGAAGGGAGAGGGATAGAGAGATAGAAACATCAATGAGAGAGAAACATTGATCAGCTGCCTCCTGCACACTCCCCACTGGGGATGTGCCCACAACCAAGGTACATGCCCTTGACTGGAATTGAACCTGGGACCCTTGAGTCCTCAGGCCGACACTCTATCCACCAAGCCAAACCAGTTAGGGCCTGAGATGGTTTTGATGGAGATAGAGAACATATTTGAGAGATATTTTGGAGGTTGAATTGATGAGATTTTGTGATAACCTATGGTAGGAGTTTCCAGTGGGGAGTTTCTAATGACGCCAGGTTTCTGGCTTGTGAAACTGGGTAGACTTTAGTGTCATTCAATAAGACAGGAAGCATTGGAAGAGGAGAAATTATTGAGAGTGGCAAATGGAGATTATGATGTTGAGTTCGATGTGCGTAAAAAATGCCTAGAATGGAATGTCACCAAAGAGGTGCGACAGACCAGCATAAGCCTAAGGGCCTGTAACGGGTGAGAGTACAATGCTGGATGTACATATTCAGACACCTGTGGCCAACAGGTGATTATAGCCATATGGGAGTTAGTGAGCTTATCTGAGCCTAGAATGTAGAGTGGGGTGAACATGAGAGCCTAGGATGGAGACTCAAGGAACGCCCCATTTTTGGTCAGATAAAGGAGGTAGAGCTGGAAAAGGTAGATTAAGTAGACTGACAACTCAAATGGGAGGAAATCAGAGGAATGGTATCACAAATCAAAGAAAAGATAATTTTAAAAGGAAGAAGTAGCCAACAGTGACAGATGCTGCTTAGAAGTCATACAAGCAAAATACTGAAAAGGTGGTTATTGGTTTGATTGAAATAGATGGTCTTAGGGTTACATGAGAAGTTAGTATGATAGAGTTATGATATAGAAACAGTTTGGAGGTAATTGCGTTAAGTGGGAAGTGAACAAGTGTACATGGTTTATTTAAGGAAATTTGTGAAAGAAGAGAAATAAAATGGAAGCTCAAGGACGAGATGGGGCTAGAGAAGTTTTGTTTGTTTAAGTTTTTAATAAAGAAGTTTAATCTCATAAATATTTCAAAATTTCTTATCAAACATCATTACTAATTTATGCTTCTACCATTGGCATATGAAATTACTGGCAATCACTTAGGGCTAACTAGGATAGAACATTATTATTTGCAATAGATTTTAAGCCCTGCTAAAACAGGGATTATTTTTTTATCTCATTTGTTCTCTAATGTATACTCAGCACCTGAAAGAGTGCTTGGCACATAGTAGGTGCTCAACAAATATCCATGGAATGAATGAATAAATGAAATTACATGTGTGTGTGTGTGTGTGTGTGTGTGTGTGTATATATATATATATAAATTTCTCTTATATATATATATGTTAAATTATATATATATATATATATATATATATATATATATATATATATATATATGTTAAATTGAGATGTATAAATGATATCTCATTATTGCCTTAGTGTGGAAATCTTTTTAAACTAGTAATCTCATACCTAGAGATGCCCACTGAACTATGAACTCCTCAATGGAAAAAGCAATGATCCTTGTCACAGTGTCCAGAGATTAGCATTTAATAGGCTACCAGACGTATTTGTGCAGAATGACTGATTTTCTCCATTACATAGCGGGGGAGGAAGAGAGTTCGAGTAACAACCAAGAATCCAAGGGATATTGCCTAGAAAACTTGTTTTCAGCTCCTAAACTTTAGTTTATTTAAATCAAAACCAAGAGGTTTTTTTTTTCTCTTTTAAAATAATCCTGTAAGGGGATTAAAATCTGCTGGTCTTCACTTGACTATGGCAGTTTATTCTTGGCATTATAAAGTGTCCCCAGTACTGTGGAGTTCCAGCCATGATGAAGAGAATGCTACATAATGGTCTCAAGTTAATTAAAATGCTGTCCTCAAAGAATTTTTCAAAACACAGAAAGAAAGTGACAAGGTTAGGATATAAAAAACAACAACGGAAGACTGGTATAACATGGATGACCAGCTAAGAAAGGAAAGGGACAAGTTATGCCTGACAAGTAAAGTACCTAAGGCTATCCTCTTCCTCATGTTGACAAACGGCTATCCCAGCTGCATCTCTCACATTAACAAACATCAAGCTACAAACCATTAAAGAGATACAAGTAGCACCTCTACCAAAAAGCCCAGGACCATTTCTTATTGGTTTCATGTAGGGACTTTCTATTTACAATGCAGTGCAGACCATTTAAATAGGAAAATGTTGCTTTAGAACAGAAAGATACACAACTATTTGGGGCTAAATGGTTAAGTATCTAAATCTGCTAGATGAAAAAAAATATGCTGGGCAAAATATTATGGACTATCCATCTTCCTTTTCTTCTTTACACAAAGCATTTACTGTTATAGCTCATTTAAGGCTCAATGCAAAATGAACAATCTCTTTGCAGGAAAAGCAACCTACTCTTTCTGCACACATATTCACAAACCTGCACTGTAATTTACTTATTACCTACACATTTATTTGCTTATAACTTATTTATTTGCCTGTGGTTGAGCCTCTGCAGGTGGAGTGAAGTGAATTGTTGCAAATGTAATTAATGGTGGTGAGCTGGGTATACTCAGGCTGAAACCCCTCACATTTCTTCTTTCATGCCTCATGAAAGTTATTAATACTTCAGTCATAAGAACTTACACAGTGGGGACTGATTAGAGTATGAATTGATTAAAATGTAAAGATATAAATCACTCATTTAATTACAGTTTCTCAGTTTTAAAAGAGAATGTAATGATTAGCTTATTAATTTCAATGATCACTGGATTGTTCTCTACAACTTTGCCAATGAATTGTTTAGAATTGGTGTGGATGCCTCCAGTGATGGAGATCTCATTACCTTATGTACAAGTCCATTCTAGCTGACAAGTCTGACTGTTTT
>PVJC01023651.1:0-26234 GCA_004026665.1 Murina feae | reverse complement strand
AAGAGAAAAAAGAAGGGGCCAGGGGAGAAAGGGGAGATGGGAGGGAGGGGGGAGCAGGGAGGGAGCAACAGAAGAGACAATGGGTAAAGGAATGAAGAGGAGGGGTAGGCGGAGGACAGGGAGAGGGGGGAGGGGGAAGGGGGAAAGGACAGGAGGCGGGGGAGGGGGGGGACACAGCAGGAACAGACAGCTGAGTGCCATGAAGTGGTTGCTAGGCTGCGGCCCATAAATCCAAAGAAAGGTAGCAGATACACTAATCCTCACCCCAAAGGGGAGGAAAGATCAGCAAGCACTCTAAAAGCAGCCTTCCTGGGATCACATTCCACATAAGCCTCCCTCCTCGTGCATTCTTTGCAAAGAAGGCCAACATCCTGTGGTAAAAAGGACCCAGGACCATTATGTATATAACTGATTTCAGAGAGAAAAGACGAGGGAGAGATACGAACATCAACGGTGAGAGAGAATCATGGTTCGGCTGCCTCCTGCACGCCCCCTACTGGGGATCGAGCCTGCGACCCGGGCATGTGCCCTTGAGGAGAATCGAATCTCAGACCCCTCAGGCTTCAGGCCAACGCCCTATTTACTAAGCCAAACCAGCCAGGGCAGCATCCTTTTTTTTTTTTAACAGATGAGACAAGGCGATAGGTATAATTTGCAACACTCCCAGACCAGACAGGTTCGGGTCCACTTAAATATTAGAGACAATAATCATAGCAGTGGCAACAACTGATGCTCAGCCCTAGATGGTGGAACAGGCCACTGGCCACCACCACGAAGAACTGTGTTCCTGCTCTGGGACACGAACTCCGTGGAGCCCTCACTTCCACCGGTTTGTTTTCCAAAAGAGAAAACACAAAGAACTTGCATTCAAGAAAACACAGTCTGCACGCAGAGGCTATTCCCAGAAGCCTCCATTTCATATGGAGACATATTTTCACTTAATGGAAGTCCTGAAAAATAATATAAAAAAAGTAGTAAGGTAATGATGCGAAAATCACGTACTGTAACAACCTTTCATGAGAACACATTCATCAAACTAGGTAGGGATTAAAGGGAACTTCCTCAACCTGATAAAGAGCGTTTATGAAAAATCGACAGCTGCCCTAACTGGTTTGGCTCAGTGGATAGAGCGTTGGCCTGCGGACTGAAAGTTCCCAGGTTCGATTCCGGTCAAGGGCATGTACCTTGGTTGCGGGCACATCCCCAGTAGGCGGTGTGCAGGAGGCAGCTGATGGATGTTTCTCTCTCATCGATGTTTCTAACTCTCTATTCCTCTCCCTTCCTCTCTGTAAAAAAATCAATAAAATATTTTTTTTTAAAAATCGACAGCTAACGTCAAACTTAACAGTGAAAGACGGAATGACCGTTTACCCTTATGGTCAGGAACAAGACGAGGAGAGCCACTCTTGCCACTTCCACGCAACTCTGCACTGGTGGTTCCAGCCAGAGCAAGTAGGCAAGAAAAACAAATAAACAACTCTCAGGTCGCAAAGGAAGAAGTAAATCTATTTCTATTTGCATATGAAAATCTCGTACACAGAACATCCCAAGGAACCCACCAAAAAAACTATGAGAATTGCCCTCACTGGTGTGGCTCCGTGGCTAGAGCGTCGGCCTGCGGACTCAAGGGTCCCAGGTTCGATTCCGGTCAAGGGCATGTGCCTTGGTTGGGGGCACATCCCCAGTAGGGGGTGTGCAAGAGGCAGCTGACTGATGTTTCTAACTCTCTATCCTTCTCCCTTCCTCTCTGTAAAAAATTAATAAAATATATTTTTTTAAAAAATAACTATGAGAATAAACAAGGCAACAAGGTTGCAGGATACACGACTGGCCGGTGCCTCTAACAGCCCCCCCGACATGGACCATGACGCTCCTCCAGCTGATGGCCTTGCCCCCTCCCTTGGGCTGGGCACCTTTCCCCCAGGGCAGCCTTCCCACACTCCGAGCACAGTGCCCTCTCGCTCACAGTCACACCTTTGCATGTGCTTGTGAAACTGCCTCCATGGACGTCCTCACGACCTGCCCATCCACTCACCATCCTCAGCACCCTGCTTGCCACGCACTCAACAAAAACATGGCGCCAGGTGCTCGGCCTCCCCGTGGAACATCAGAGTTGAAGCCCTGGCCTTCGGCAGCCTCGGTGAACTTGGAGAAAAGGCTGAGAACAAGGCCCGTAAACCTGGGAAGGAGCTCCTTAAAGAAGAGCGGTGTGAAGCAGGCACATTGTGAATATACGTCCAACGAGCGAAGGACGAAGAGCCCCCCTACTGGGAACTGGAATCCTAACGCTGTAAGGGCTGCCCTGTGTGTACCACACAACAGCAGCACCTCCGCTCTGTCGTTCCACGGCGCTATCTGCTGCGCTGTCTGCCACGGGCATCTCAAACGAGCATCACCGCCCCAGATGGTTAGGGGACACGTGGACGTACAGAGGCAGGCCTGTCGGGAAGATAGGAGACACTGCCTCACGCTCAGGCCCAGAAACATGTCCATTCCCCCCCCCGTTGCCACATGCGTCAGAGCTGCCACGGCTATCTCATAACCCAGGAATTTGTTACACGGCTCTGGTGATTACTACTTGTGATTTTTAAAAAATATATATTTTACTGATTTTTTTTACAGAGAAGATGGGAGAGGGATAGAGAGAGAAACATCGATCAGCTGCCTCCTGCACACCTCCCACTGGGGATTTGCCCGCAACCAAGGTACATGCCCTTGACCGGAATCGAACCTGGGACCCTTCAGTCTGCAGGCCGACGCTCTACCCACTGAGCCACACTAGTCAGGGCACAACTTGTGATTTTAAAAGGTCCACGAAGTGGGAGAAAAGCACAGAGAGGCTGCCGAGGATGTCAGCGCCCGGGGACCGGCCACTCCCACATCCGTGACATTCTATCTGCCTGGCCGTGGCACAGCGGCAGCATGAAAACTGCCCGGGTTCAGATAGAAACATTCACGTCGGCTCTTCGGTCACTCGATCACTATTTATTGAGCACCTACTATGTGCCAGGCGCTACTGTGTGCCTCTATTAATGCTGGGAACAACCCTGGCTGGTGTGGATCCGTTGGTTGGAATGTCGTCCTGTACACCAAAAGGTGGCGGTCCAATTCCTTGTCGGGACACACAGTAGGTTTCAGGTTTGGTCCCCAGTTGGGTGCATTCTGGAGGCAATTGATCCATGCTTCTCTCGCACACAGATGTTCCTCTTTTTCTCTCTCTCTCACTCTTTCTTTTCCTGCCTCTCTCTAAAATCAATAATATATATAACATATAATAAATATATATTTATGGTATCCCAAAAAAATGTATACACACACTTTGAATCGTTGTCAAGCAGTGTTTATTATGAAGTGTGTGTGTGTATAAATACCGGGAACACAGCAGAGAACGAATCCAACAAAAACCCCTGCCCGCGTGGAACCTGCAGTCTGTGGGGAGGAATTCGTCTCCACCAGCTGCTCCCTGCAACACACAGACAAGAACGGGCCCTTGGGTCAGGCGCCCAGTGCTGGCTCGGACGCCTGCATGCCCCGCTCTGCCCAACTGAAGCCTCTCACGGATGCTCTTTACCCTCAAGGGGCCAGAGACAAAAATATCGGCAGCGACAAGCCAGTGGGAAAACTGCTGACACAGATGGGTAGCCTGGGGTCAGGAAAGGCTTCCCAGGCCAACCTCAGGCCAGATCTAAAAGGTGAGCAGGAATCAGCCAGGCTGCCAGAACAGGCCACGCAGGGAAGGGGGTGGCGGGGTGGGGGTGCAGGATCCTCAGGCCGGGATAGCAGCGGAGACAAAGGCCCAGAGGAGGGAGAGGATGGAGGTTAGGGAACGGGAAGGCCGGGGAGGGCTTCAGCAAGGCAGGGAGGGGCAGCAGCCTCTTGGGCCCCCTGGGGATCTCCTGCACAGGACTTAAGCAGAAAAGTGGTGGGATCTGATCCGCACTTTGGAAAGGTCACTTAGCAGTAGAATAAATATCAGAGCAGCCAGGCAGAGCAGGGCATTCTGGGAGACCGGGGAGGCCACAGCTGGGGAGGAGCAGGAGTGAGAAATGGAGAGTCGGGAAAAGGCCCAGGTTCCAGCCATGGTACCCTCCATGTGACTGCGCTCAGAGACCCTTCGTTTGGTGGAGGGGGTGGGAGAGGGGAAGCAACGATGGTGATGGTGGTGAGGAGCTAAGCAGTGTTTGTGCGCCTGAACTTGGAGGTGTGCCTTGGTCAGGCAGCAGGCAAACGGGTCCCGAGCTACAAGCGGGCCCCAAGCAGGCAAACAGGTGCAAGGCAAGGGGCTCACCTGAGGTGCCACATCCTGCGGACCCCAGCATTCGGAGGCTAACGGCGGGCAGGGGAGCCTTCAGCCCGCGAGAGGAGGCCTTGGGGGAAGTAGTAGGAAAGCCCGAGGGCGTAGCTTCCCAGAAGGCCAGGGAAAGAGCATTCCAAGGTGGAAAGGAGGCAAGTAATCCAGGCCGCGCTGGCAAAGGTCAATGCCAGGACCAGCAGGTGTGCCCTGGACTTAGCACCAAGCTCACTGGGCGGGTGGTGGTGGAGGGATGGGCACAGGTGCCTGATGGCAATAGGGCCAGGAAGACAGGCAGAGCACGTTTCCGAGAGGCTGGCAGTGGCGGGGGCGAGGGAGCTACGGCTGGAGAGACACGGGGTCTAGAAAGAGCAGGGAGAAGTGAGCCTGTTACAGATGGTGGCATGGAGGCCACCGACAGGAGGCGGCTGAAAGACAAAGGACTGAGTGACCAAGCGCCACTCCTGAGAAGGTGGCAGAGGATGGGATCCACCAGGAGCCAATGAGCCGCAGGCGGGAAGGGGGTCCCCTTCACTTAACAGGAAGAGGGACAAAACAAAGGACACTGGACAGGGGCTGGGAGGCGGTACGGCGCGGCTCCAGCTCACTGGTGCAGAGCGTCTACCGAAGGCAAGGAAGAGAGGTGTTCGAGAAAGACATGAATCGCTCGGAGCAGTCCCTGTGGCAACAGGCAGAGAGAGAAGCGAAGGAAACAAAACAACCCCTGGGAGAGCCCACGGCCCCACAGCTGTGTCACAGGGGCCTCCTGCTGGGCGACAGGTGACCGTGCCATTTCCCCAGCTGCCCTCCCAGGCAGGGGCAGAGCTCTGCCAGCCAGGGCCACGGGAGGACAACGGTGCTCGCCGGTGACAAGACGGCGTAGAGGGGAGAAGCCTGGACGGGCAGGGCATGTGTGCAAAGGGCTGGGAGGCCTGGAGCTCGGGAAGCAGGCTGGTTATGCTCCGGGTTTCAGAGGAGGGACGGGTAACTCCAGGGGGCACAGCCTGGGCTGTCATCGGGTCGCCGGGCGAAGCAGGGCAGAGGAGCCACCCCTGAAGAGGAGATGGTCAGGGGTAAGTCATCAGAATCCAGAATGCCACCGAAGCAGGACAAGGGAAGGTGACCTTGAGCGGAATGCCCGTGTCTCTGTTTCCCCAGGCAGAGAGCCTGGGAGGAAGAGGAAGAAGATGATGATGTCATGAAATGTCCCCGGCTCCCTTCACGCAGCCGCCAACAAACCAGAGCAAGGCACGCCTTCCTGTGCGTCAATCATCTAGTGAGCACCCGGTCACCCGACATCAGCGGTTCTCAACCTGTGGGGGGTCGCCTAAGACCATCCTGCATATCAGATATTTACATGACGATTCATAACAGCAGCCACATTACAGTTATGAAGGAGCCACGAAAATAATGTTATGGTTGGGGGTCACCACATGAGGAACTGTATTTAAAGGGCCTGAAGGTTGAGACCCACTGCACTACCCAGTCTTACTCTATAGTCGGGAAGACTGTGCCTAAGAATTTCCCCGAGCCCACAAATATGCCGGGCCCCAAAGCTGAGGTTCAGGCTGCCAAACACGGAGTCGCTGGCCCCATGGCGTGCACAGACAGCGTAGATTGCATTATTTATGCCCCAGCAACCACTTGTCCCCCTGCGAGGGCTCTCTAATTGCCCCTCGCTCCGTCTCCGAGGAGGAGGGGTCGAGTCAGAGGCCCCCCGCCGCTGGCTAACGAGCTGCACCATCCTCCTGAATGGCTTACTGTCCTCGCGAAGATGGGGGCCAAGTAATTACCCAGAGCCCTTTAAAGAGAGCCTGGAGTGCGACGCTAATAGTTCCAGAACAAACACGTGGGCACAGCAGTTTTTAAGGAAACGGGCTCCCGCAATTCACATTTCTGAAAGAGCTGACTCGATCACACTCCGCAGGAAGAATCCCTTCCTTCCCACACTTCCAGACAAAGCAGCCGGCGTTTGTGCGGCAGTGACAGTGGAGATTCATTTGAAGGACAGGCACCCAACACACTGGTTTAATGGATTACAACACATTGGTGTCACGCGGCCCGTGTGACTCCGCGGTGGAGCATCCACCTATGACCCAAGAGGTCACGGTTCAATTCCTGGTCAGGGCACATGCCCAGGTTGCAGGCTGGATCCCCAGTAGGGGGTGTGCAGGGGGCAGCTGACCCATGATTCTCTCTCATCATTGATATTTCCATCTCTCTCTCCCTCACCTCTCCTTTCTCTCTGAAATCAATTAAAAATATATAAGAAATTAAAAAAAATTGGTGTCACAGTCCTGGGGCAGCAAAAAAAAAAAAAAAAGAGAGAGAAAATAAAATAGCACGATAGGCTGGAGGCCATATGAATAAGCGAAACAGTCGTGAGCAGTCATTTGGTTCGTAATAATTCGGCATTTGCTGGTTCAGATGCCAATAAGACAGAGCGGAAAGGCCTGGAAGAGTTCGGAGGTTGGGAAGGCTTTTCGGGTGACACACTCGAGGGGAACCGGAGCCATCCTAGAACTTCAGGCCATCCTTGGCGAGGCTGGCCTGGCCGCCCACAGCACGGGCCACGGCAGCCCCTCTGTGCTGCACACGGAAACTCGGGCCCAAGGCCACCGCCTGGAAAGCGGCGGCACATTCTGGAACAGCCGACACGCCCAGTCCGCCTCACTTCCTGCAGCCCCAGGATAAACCCGGCTCTTGTGTCGATTGTTCTTAGCACACTCCACCAGGAACGGCATGATCCTCTGTCCTCAAACACTTCGAATTCCGGGGGACGCACCCTCCAGATTCCTCACTGGAAACCTCGGCGGCTGACTCACTCGCACATCAGCACAGCTGTGCCAGGGAACCTGCTACGCTCCTAACTCCGTCCCTCTTGGCCAATGGGGAGGTGGGGGGGGAGGCGAACCCCTCACGCCCTCCGCAGCTCAGACTTGCTCCCCGCGCCATGGCCTTGCAGGGAGAGAAGGAATCTCAGATCCTGAAACCATTTAGATTCTTCTTTGCCCGGCTCTTCAACCACAGCCAGGTGTGCTGAGCTGCTACCCAGCACCCAGCACCCCCTTCCACTGGCTGCCAGCACTCCGCTGGGCCCGCACCCACACCAAACCCTCTCTGCTCTCCCAGCTTCTGCTCCTGCTTCCACACCCTGGCTCTCCGCACAGCAGCAGGGGGACCTGAGAAAGGGGTAAGTCAATTCATGTCCCTCCTCTGCTCAGAACCCTCCGGCACCTGCCTTCCAATCATACTCAGATTAAAACCTCAACTCCTGACCACTGCCCAGCAGGCCAGTGGGATGCAGGCCTGCCCCGACATCCCCCCATCTGTGTCCATTTCTCCAGGGGCTCCCTGCATTCCAGCCACACTGGCCTTCTGGCGGAGGCCTCACCATTTGCTATCTGCTTCGCCTAGAATGTTCTGCCTCCCTTTTCCCCAAGGTTCACCACCAGTAGGTGCCTGCTCAGCCACAGCCTCCCTACACACGTCCTTGCGGCCACCCCCCTCCCCACATCTATCTACCCTGGTCAGTACCTACATCTGTTACTCTTTTGTGTCCTCCTGTCCCCAGACCTGGATGGTCCAGTTTACTGTCCTGCCTTGATGGCTGGTCCAGGAAAGAAACTCAACACATACTCAGCAATTGTCCTAAAGTGACCTCCAGCTCCTCATTTTGCTGAGAGCACCCTGCCTCCCACCACAGGTGACTCTTACCTGTAGAAAACCTACGAAATCAGAGCCAGCCATCGTTCTGGAATAAGCAGAAACCACTCGGCAAACACACTGGGACGCACACAGACATGTTGACCCGTGGCCTGGAGGTCCGGCCCCTGCACCCACCGGCTGGCTAGGGCTGCTGCCGTGAGAACAGGCTTCCTACTTCGGATCAAGTTAATTAGGGAAATGAAGAAAGGCTGTTCCTGCTTTTCGCTCCCAACCCCTGAATTAGCAGAGACGTCACCGTGAAAATGTAGTTACCCCATTCAGCATTTCTCTGCCCGTGCTGATCTCACAGCAGAGTTTAGCTTTTGGGCTTTTTTTTTTAAAAAATCTTTTTTACAACTCCATCATATTTAAAATCTAAAAGAGAATTTTTTCTAAAACACTTCTATTTACTCTCTTTTAAGGAAAAGTGCCCAGGTTATAGAAGCTTTTCTTAAAACCGGTTTGGATAGCTGTAGCCATTATTGGAGTAAGAAATGACACTAATGCATGCAACGTATTGCTTCATAAAATTTTAACGAGAGTCCCAGTGCATGAAATTCGTGCACTCGGGGAGGAGGGGAGAGGTCCCTCAGCCCCGCCTGCACCCTCTCGCAGTCCAAGAGCCCTTGAAGGATGTCCAAAGCCTACAGTTGGACATCCTTAGTGCTGCTGTGGAGGCAGAAGAGGCTCCTGCCACCACCACTGTGCTCACCAGGTGTCAGCCCGGCTTCTGGCTTAGTGGTGCTTCCCCTGTGGGACCGCGCTGACCACCAGGAGGCAGCTCCTGTGTTGAGCATCTGCCCCCGGCTGGTCAGCGTGTGTCATAGCGACCAGTCATTCCGCCGTTCGGTTGACTTGTGTATTAGCCTTTTTTATTATACAGAATAACAACAATATGAGATGTTGGCATCACAGCCACAAACATAAATACAGAAAAAGATCAGCCCTTTGAAATAAACAGGAGGAAACTTCTACAGTGAAGCTTGCGCAGCCCTGCGCTTTGAAGGCTAGCTAGCACGGAGGTCATGCCACCTCACACACACTCGCGGTGAAGTCCAGGCCCCAGAACGACGAAGTCCAGCTGATACTGCCCGCACCTTGTGCTGTAGGTGGAGATGTGGGTTCCTATGAAAATGCAGGGACAGGGACGGGCCACATGACAGCTTCCTGACAAAAGCTGATCGAGGAGATCCGGGACACAGTGGCAAGAGAGGTCGTCACCCAAACCAACAAACCACGTGTGAGAACAAACAAAAATAACCCGTGTGCCCCCCCACCCTGGCTCATCAGGCGGTTGGGCCCTAAAGCCACAGAAGCTGACTGTGCCGTTTAGAACCATCTCCAGAGTGTGGTCGCCCTCGGACTTACCTGCACTCCTTTTACTTTCTACAACAGGTCGTGGTTCACTGTTAACTCAAAATGGGCACGCTTTCTTCATGCCCCAGTATGTCCTTTTCCAACTCCACGCGGGGTTAAATAAAGAGGGCGATGAAGGAGAAAAACGGGAAGAATGGGAGGGGGGGAGAGAGGGGGGAAGAACACAGAAATAGAAAGAGGAGAGAGAGAGAGCAGAGAGAAAGACAGAGAGACAAAGACAGAGCGGGAAAGGCACAGAGACAGGAAACACGGAGAAAACAGAGATAGAGAAAGGAGAGGGAAAAGTTCACGGGAAGAGAGCATGAGGTGCTTCACGGAAATGCTATCTGTGCACGAGTGGCTCTCCTGCCACGCGCTGGGTTAGGCCATGTGTGGGAAGCGAACAAGGCTGGAATCGGGCCTCAGAACATCTGCTGGGGACTTGAACAGCCTAATAATAGCACAGCTGGTGTCCCCAGCCTAATGAGCTCAGGCCCATGTGACCACTCCTTCACCAGCAGCTCCTCCAGAGAGAGGAGGCGCCAAGGCAGGGCCTGGCCTGCCCTCTGCCCTCCTCCACAGGCCGGCTCCACCCCCCTCCATCCCCAAGGACTCCAGGCTCCCTTTCCTGAAACCACCCCACCCCCACCATCTTCCGGAGCTAAGTCACCGGACCCAGCCGCTGTGAACAGCCGCGGTGAACAGACGCGTTCTGAAACGCGAAAGACAAACATCAGAAATAAAATATGGGGGCATCACTACAGACCTTCTAGACAGAACGAGGTTCACGGTTATGCCAATACATTCAACAGCTTCGATGACACGGACCAACCCCTTGAAATATGTAACTTAGCAAAGCGAACACAAACAAAAGATCTGAGCAGTCCACTATCTGTCACAGACACGGAACTGCTCATGAAAATCCACAGGCAACCAAAGGCCATAAAGGGTGCCCTGCAGCCAGGGTGCAGGGCACAGGCCCTTCCGGGAGCCCTGGTGACTCACGGTGTGGGGGGGGACAGTCTCTGACAGGCGGGCTGTCAGCCTGGCTTGACTTCCCCACCGACCAGGGCCTGTTGCTAGGAGGAAATCATGCCCAGCAGCAGCAGCGTAGGAAAGGGTGGGAAGGGGCGGGCTGTGAACAAAGAACTGGGGTTTACAAAGTGGGAAAGTTTTAACCCTTTCTGGTGTGATTTTCTGAAACTTATTCCCAAAGCTGCACACTTTTTAAAGCCCTCCAGCTCTTAAAGGCACTGCCCCTTAGCATCGGGAAGGGGAAGGATTTCAGTGGTAGGGGGAGGCCGAGCGGGAAGCGGTGGAGAAGAGACTCCAGTTCGCACCAATACTGTATCCATCGCAATCGGAAGAGGAGCTGAAAAATCTGGGATCTCTCTCTCCTGGTCCAGGCAACACGTCCTGACCATAAGGCAGAGCCAAACGGACATGACACACGGGCTTGCTTATGCACCAGAAAAAGGCAAAGAAGGCCGCCTTTCTGAATCCACATTTGGTAGCATGGGTGTGCTGGCAAGCGTGCAGGACGAAGGCTAGGAAATTGCTGGTTCTATCCCTGCCTACCAGCCAATTATATCACCAGCAATCGCGTGATTCCTGAAAGGTGGGCAATCATTAACTTCTTTTTACTGCTAAACACTGTTACACACTAAAGACAGTGTTTTTATACCTTGTTAATGCCGTAAGTTCTCTAAGCCTTGACAGCTTCCTGTTGTAACACCAAGGCTGTAAGTTAAGTGCCACTGCAAATTTCACAAAAACTTAGAGAACAATTACTGGGTTTTAAGGACTCTAAGTCCTTTCACACAGTGTTATTCCCCTTGGTTGGGATGTTTAATATATTGAGAAGAACCCTCCCCAAGACACAACAAGAGTTGCTTCCGTTCACGAAACGCTAAAGGCACGACGAACATGGTCCATTTCTATTTCAGCCTTTATCTATCGACTTTGTTCTTTCACTTTCACGCGTTAGGTCACCCACCCAGGCCAAGTCTGTGGCTCTCAGATCCTCGAGAGTCCTGCTGGCTCCATCTCCGGGCCCACATCAGGGCCTCATCAGGGCACCCGTAGAACCTGACGCAAAAGGGAAATTCAGTGACGCCAATCCGTCTTCATGAAAAATGGTGATATCTGGTTCACTTTTTTGGCCTTAGATTTTTAAAATATTGTACTAAAATATGTATCTCGATTACTTAAATTTGGGGGCAAAAGTTCTTCCCGACCCCTTAGATTCTGTGCCTCCTACAATCACCTCAGTCACGTCACCCCCGTCCCAACTCTGGCCCACCATACATCCTGGGGAACCAGGGAAGAAAGAATGAACACTCAGGCTTCATTAAAACGACTCCAAAGGGAAGGATGGGATGAAAACAGAAGTGGGAGCACCGGTCAATTCTGCAGAACAAAGATTTCATATCATGTGGCACTGAAATCTAATAGTTACCAAATTAACTGGACCTTCCATTATCTTACACATTCAGCTCTCTTCATTTTAACTGACACATACACCTGGTATCCTGCTGGAAACTGATGGTTTTTAACCTACCTTGGTTGCTATGAAAGGTCAGAGTTATGCACCCATTGTTTAAGTTGAAACACTGTTAATTACAGCAAATCCCCACTTGTTAATTACATGTAAAAATTCTTGCTTGGAATTTCCTGCCTAAGGATATGGTTGTTTTCTCAGAGACTCAATAAAAGGCTGGTGAGACCCAGGCATCAGTGGTCAGTCTACCCTGGTAGAGGAAGGCTCCACACCTGGTCCCCCAGTTTCCAAATTGATTCTCTTCTAGTCTTTCTTCATTTTGTGTGCGGCCTCCTTCAGAACTCGAACCCTGAACAGGAACCCTGAACCACGCTGGACATGTAAGGGGCTCCAACATCTGGCGCCCAACAGTATCCTCAATACTCCCTCACTAGTATCATTATTCTGATACTGAGTATAGGACAGTTTGGTCTGTTTTGAGCTTCCTGAAAATAAAATCATACATTACACATATGCTTTTATGTCTGGCCTCTTTTGTTTGTAATCCTCATTGGAGGATTTTTTTTTTTTTCTACTGTTTTGAGAGAGAGGAGAGAGATCAGTAGCCTCCTGTATGTGCTCCCTCCAGAGATGGAACCCACACCCTGGGTATGTGGCCTGACCGGGAATCAAACCAGCAACCTATCAATGCACAAGCTGATGCTTCAACCCACTGCACCGCCCCAGCCAGGGCATGTCTGGCCTCTTTTGCTCAACGTTTTGTCCATAAATTTCATCCATTTGTTGCATGTATTAGTGTTTTGTTCCTTTTTCATTGCTGAATAGTGTTCCATTGTATGGATAGACAATCATTGGTTCATACAGTCTCCAGATAATGGACATTTGGGTTTTATTCCAGTTTGGGGCTATCACGAGTAAAGCGGTGTAAACTAAGTACATAGCACTTGATTCTGTTGAATATAAGCCCAAGTGTGAACCACTGGGTCACAAAATACAGGTTCAGCATTAGTAAATAATGCTTATTTTCCAAGTAGTTAGTCTTTTTTGTGTGTGGTGCATGAGGCTTCCTGTTGTTCCATGTCCTCACCAAAAGCTGGTATTGTTCAATTCTTATTTTATCCATTCTAATGGGGTTGCAGAAGTATCTTTGCTAAAGAAGTAACAAGCAATTTCTAATTTCCTCCCAATTTTACCATGAGCCTGTAATTCTGATGGTACAAAAGGTAAACCCTCAAGTAGGATGTATAAGAATCACAAGAAATCATAGTAAAATCTCTAATTCTGAGCTCACTCGTTTCAGGAGCTCATAGAAAATGGACACCCATGGGTATATAAACACATGATACTTGGCAAGGGCATGTGCAAACTTTCATGAACACTGTGAGATCCTCATGGTCAAGATGTTACTAGAAGAGCCCTGACCGGTTTGGCTCAGTGGATGGAGCGTCGGCCTGCAGACTGAAAGGTCCCAGGTTCAATTCCGGTCAAGGGCATGTTCCTTGGTTGCGGGCACATCCCCAGTGGGGGGTGTGCAGGAGGCAGCTGATCGATGTTTCTCTCTCATCGATGTTTCTAGCCCTCTATCCCTCCCCCTTCCTCTCTGTAAAAAAATCAAAAAATATATATATAAAAAAAAGAAAAGAAAAAAAAAGATGTTACTATAAGATGTTTACAAAGCTAAGCCAGTGTCTCCTCTGAACCATGGAAAACCGAGCGGTCAACTCTACAAATATGTGCACACCTCCCATGTGTAAACAAACCCAATTTACCTTACTCGGCCTCTCACAGCACAGTGACCCCATGAACCCCACCCTTCACTGAAAGAACACTCTCTTCCCCCCAGCACTTCTGATCTCCTTCTGGTCGACCTCTGGTCAGTCCTCTGTGAATTCTTCTATACCTGATACCTTTACTGTCTACAGGTATGCACTCAAACCCTCACCTCACACTCAAGTCTCTCTTCCAAGCCCCAGGCCCAGGTGTCCCACTGCCCTACATGCAAGTCGCCACTTGGAAATTTCACAAGCCCACTCAGAACAGGATCCTCCAGGTCCTCACCCCTGCACAACTGAGTGATGCGAGTCCAATTTGGAAATCTTAACCTCATCCCTGACTCCGCCCCTCCCTCACCCTACCACTAGCTCTTCCAAAAGCAAGCTTTATCTCCTGGACATCACTCAAAGGACTCCACTTCTTCCCACTCTACACAATCACTCACTTCTCCAGTTGAGGTCGCAGCCCTCTCTCACCTTTAGGAAAGTCAGAGCTTCCACTGCAGGCCCCAGGCATCCTGGACATGGAGGAGGCCTGGGACCAACTGGCCTGGGCCACAAGGGGAAGCCAGTCACCTATGCTGACGACACCCTGCCTACCATGGGCCTTGCCTTTTGAAACTCTACAACCTGCATCCTCTTCCTGCCCTCGTGACTAAATGTTGCTGTAACTTCCGGTCTGTGGGGGGACTTCTTGGGTTTGATTATGCTGGTCAGTATACCACGCAGGATAAAAGTCTGATTATAAGATCACCAACCTACCTTCCATAGGAATATTAGTTCTCTTCTAGTCCCAAGAGGCAGACCAGCTAAACATTTTTTTCAGGGAACATTCAGCAACTGCTCTAACATTCCTCTTATAATTTATCTTTTAATAATAGAAACTATTTTCCTATCTTCCAAGTACAATATACACACATCTATAGCATCAGTCAACATGTGAGTCTGTTTTCCCAATGATTATATTGTCACACCTTCTAATCCACTGCTGTGATCATACGACTATTCTGCTTGTTTTCTCAAATAGGAAGATATTTTCTCTAATATTTAACAGCAAACACTTCCTTCACAACAGACCTTGCAGATGTCTTGATATCGGTGTCCAAACACCAAGTCTGAAGGGATTTCTCTAAGGCCTTTCTCCTCACAGCCAAAGGAGGAAAGTTAGTTGTCAGCTGGGCCAAAACCATGGCCCCAGCACTGCCTTAGGCCATGGGAAGTAGTCCTGCGAGCATCATAAAAATGAAGGCATGGTTGCCCGGCTGGCGTGGCTCAGTGGATGGAGCAACCTCCCATTCACCAAGAGGTCACTAGTTCGATTCCCTGTCATAGCACATGCCAGGGTTGCAGGCTGGATCCCCAGCGGAGGGTGGGCGGGAGGCAGCTGATCAATGTTTCTGTCTCATCAATGTTTCTCTCTCTCCCTTCTACTCTCTATAAAATTAATAACAACGTATTTCTTAAAAAATGAAGGCATGGCACAGAATATGTGCTCCAAAATTATCTGTAGATGCGTGGATGGATCAAAAGGAGCTTGGTAACGACAATAATAGTGGCTAACGCAAATGCTCACTCTGAGCCAGGCACACATAGTAATTCACGCAATCCTCTTAATAGGCCCTGACCGATTTGGCTCAGTGGATAGAGCGTTGGCCTACAGACTGAAAGTTCCCAGGTTCGATTCCAGTCAAGGGCATATACCTTGGTTGCGGGCACATCCCCAGTGGGGGGTGTGCAGGAGGCAGCTGATCGATGTTTCTCTCTCATCAATGTTTCTAACTCTCTATCCCTCTCCCTTCCTCTCTGTAAAAATCAATAAAATATATTTTTTAAAAAACGACTTTCCTCCTATTAATAATAATAATAAAAATAACCACATGAGGTTCTGAGAACACACACAGGAATTCTTTGCATGGTTCAAAACTGACAAAGCACCCATCTCCGAGGCTTTAAACACATCAAGAGTGTGTTCCAGTTTAGACAGATGGTCACGGAGATTTTTATTTTTTAAGAAATGAATATCAACAAGGCTGCGCCCTACTCAGTTACACAGAACGGAACTGTACACTTCCCACAGGATTCAGCATTTTACCGAAAACATTTTCCAGGTGCAAAGGTCGAGATGAAATGCCCACCGTCTGGATGACACTCTTTCCTTCTCTACTGAGAGCGCCAGGAAACTGTTGCAGAAATTCCACACCCACGTGGAACGCTTGGAGACACGGCCCCAGTGAATCACGCCCGCCACAACTGCTCACTTCCCTGCTCCCCACCATGTCTCTCCATCATTACACGGCTATTTCTGAGTCACAGCTCCGGTTTGTTGTCTATTTGTTTGGTGGTTTTAATGCCTCGGCGCAAGGCTTGCCAATTCCAACTCCGCAACGTGATAAGAATCGGCCTTCGCCTTTAATTTAAATAAACCTCCAATTTTCTCCCCAGGTGTGAGACTCTGCAGTGCGGGCAAGGCCGGTACCTTTAGGCCTCTGCATGTATGCGTTGGTGTACGCACATGTATGTATGCATAATATATATAGCCCCTGACGTTATAATTCTGCCGCCAGATCTCTGCAGATGTCAGACCACAGTCAAGGTCAACGGGCAAAGCAAGTTTATTCCTAGAACCCTGCTGTTCTACTGTTATCCTCTGGAGTCCCCCAATTCACATTCAAAATTAAAGAGTTGAGGGGAGGATGGAAGGAAAGCCACAGACACACTGACCCTAACGCAGGAGCAGCCTCTGGAAACCTTCGGAATCTGCATCCCGCCACGCTCACTAAATAAATGAAACATGATGCCCCCACAATCCACGGGCAGTCGGGAGCCGGGGTTGAAGTAAGCACTCCCAACGTTTCAGGGCCTCCCCACAGCTCCAAGGAAGGCAAAGACCAGGCCGGTATGGAAAGAATAACAGAATGAAGAGGGAGAGAGTGAGTCAAGAGAAATAACATGTCACACCAATCAGGATGCCTCTTCTCCAAAATACAGAAAATAACTAGCGGTGGCGAGGATACGGAGAAACCGGATCCCCCGTGCACCGCTAGTAGGAAAAGAGCATGGCGAGCCCTCAAAAATCAAACACGGAATTGCCGTAGGAGCCTGTAGCCCCAAACGGAGTGAAAGCAGGTCTCAGGTCTTGGTCCACCCATGTTCAGAGCAGCGCTATTCACAACGGCCAAAAGGCTGTCGCCACGCAAGCGTCCCTGGAAGGATGGATGGATAAACGGGCAGGTACACACGCAGGGCCACGTTATTCGGCCTCAAGAAGAAACGAGATTCCGTTCCGTGCTACAACGTGAATGAACCTCGAGGACATCAGGCTCTGAGCGATAAGCCAGTCACTAAGAGACAAACACGGCATCATAGCTCCTCAGGTGAGCGGCTCCGCAGAGGGCCAGAGTCACACAGACGGACAGCGGGACGCAGACAGTGTTCCATCAGTTCAGGGCCTCCGTCGGGGGAGAGGAAGAAGTTCTGGGGATGGGTGGTGCCGAGATTTGCGCAACAAGACCAAGGTCCTCAATGCCACAAAACTGTACACTTCAAAATGGTAAGCTTTATGTTGCGTATATTTTACCACTATTTTAAAAATATTTTTTATTGATTTCAGAGAGGAAAGGAGAGGGGGACAAGGGGAGGGAGAGAGGGAGAGAGGGAGAGAGGGAGAGAGGGGGAGAGAGAGAGAGAGAGAGAGAGAGAGAGAGAGAGAGAGAGAGAGAGAGAAACATCAGTGAGAGAGAACCATCCATCAGCTGCCTCCTGCCGGCTCCACACAGGGGACCGAGCCCACAACCCGGGTATGTGCTCCTACAGGGAATCCAACCTTGACCTCTTGGTTCATAGGTCAATGCTCAACCACTGAGCCACGCTGGCCAGGCTACCACTATTTTTTTTTTTTAAATAAACAATGGTCATTGTATTCAGGAATTAACCTTTCATCTCTCAGAGGGGAGACTTGGGCACCTCTGGGGCAAACTATTTAAAAAAAGATGAATTTGGCAAAGACAGGTTACGGGCTCCCCCTCCCCCACAGGAGGCTGTGGGAGGAGCACAGCAGGGGGAGAGTCCGCACCTGCAGGGGAGGAAGCAGGAGGGAAGAAAGGAGGGAGAGGAAGAGGTTAGCCGGGGCCAGGTCTGCTCCCCTCTATCCAGCTTCCATCTGTCACTCTGTCTTGTGGCCTCAGTATGCACAGTGCACTTGGCCTGCACTTGAGATTTACTCAACGAAGAGTAGGTGAGTGGGCGGGTAGATGCTTCAACTATTCAGCTAGAATGTGGGGAGAACTGTCTAGTCACTGTCCTGGTTTAGAAAACGTCAAACCACTTCACTCACATTTCATGGCTCCTTTCAATTCATTCTTGCGAGGGGGGCGGGGGCCAGAGGGCATTTCAAAGTCCCCTGAAAACTTAGAGTATGGTCTTCCTTAGCATTCAAATCCAGATCATTCAGACTCTGGTGATTCTTTCATTTACTGATGTCCTGGGGCATCCTTTGCAGATGTTAGCACACAATCTGTTTCCTGTAGGAAGGAGGTCACCTTCAGCCTTTAAATGTCCTGGATTTCATAAAGTTGGAACTAGAAGCGACCCGTGCAATAATCCAGCTCCAAGATTCTCACACTTAGACACCCTTACGCTGGGGGGAGCCCCAGGACCCCAGGGAAATCAGGCATCTTCCTTGAGTGAGTTTTATGCAAGGCAGCCCTTTACATGATTTTCTTTTTAAAACAAACAAGGTGAACCCTGTGTTCTGGCCTTCCCCAAAGGAATCGCTGAACTAAAACCGAACAGTGCTGGAAGCCTCAGACTGAGCTCCCCTTCGCAGGGGTCCTCCAGGGCACGTGTAGAAGCATCCATAGAACCCATTTCACAGCTCGAGACACGGAGGCCAAAAGACTCCCGATGCTGTGTATGTGGCCGCCTGAGAAGCCACCATTTACTAGTCTTCACCAAAGGATTCCCAGCTTCTCGGATCAGCTCTCTCCGGGTGAGGCTGGGAGCCAGCCCACGCCGCCCTCTCCCACCTCAGGAGCACTATGAACGACCCGCAATCACGTGAGCTTCTCAATGACATAGGCCAAAGCCTCCTTCAAGCAGCTGCGCATCACGTGGGATTCTACGTAGTTTAGCGACGTCAGGAGCTACACATATGCTACTGCGTACTATCCCTTGATTACAACTTGGAGCTTTCCAACACTGCTGGGGGCCTCCCCTCGGACACACCTAATAAGACAGATGAGAATAGGAAACATTTGTTCAAGAAAAAGAAAAAGGGCGGGAGGAGCCAGAAGACCCATTCAAAAGTCTGTCTCTCACAACAGACTCACTCACTCACCCGACTATAAGAATTAAATCTGAGACCCCTGGGGTCAGTGGAAACGGTTCTTCCCCTAACACCTGGATCTCCTAAAAGGCGCATCGCTTTGTCCTCCCCCACAAACGTCATAGCGCCTACCAGGTACGGATGAGTTAAACAGATCAGAATTCATGTTCAAAACCAAGGTGCAAAGTAATCATACGTTTGAAGAGGCTGGTTGTTGTGACATTATCCCTGAGCTTATTAAACTCCCCAGCAGTGTTAAACTGCACACCAGGTGAAAGGCAGGACTTAATATCTGCAAACCTCTGAGTTTCAATGAACGCATCCTCCAATGCCTTTCTCAACCGAGTCCTAAGGGGGGAAAAACAACTGCCCCTTGCAGGAAAAGTGGCCGCCTGCCTGCCTGCCCTCCTGAGCTGTTTATGAGCTGCACGGAGCCACAGAACAATCGTGTCTATCAAAACCCCGACAGCTGCTGGCACAGGGAAGGCCCAAGGTCTGCTGTCCATCGTGGGAGCACGCGGTCAAGATGAGCCCAGATTCATCTAACAATTAGAGACCTACTATGTGCAAGGTCAGAGGCAGGGGCTCAGAATGCAACGACAGGAAGCAAATCCCCATCAGATGGCAAACTAGTACTAAGATGCTGCTAGTTGTGAAATGGGGGGGGGGGGGAGAGTGTAAGGATTCCTTTCAATTCAAATAATGCTCTTTTATTTTACATGGCCTGATTTGACCCTCACAATATAAGAACGACAATAATTATCACTGTAATATCTCTTAATTATCCCTTTTGGGGCTCAAAGCCAACTCACAGACCTAGTCATGTTGGAATGAGACCTGAAAACTCTCACAGGTCATTTAGTCAAACTTGTACAGACAGATACATACTTTCATTTTAAAAAACCCTTTGCCCTGCCCTAGCCGGTTTGGCTCAGTGGATAGAGCTTCCGCCTGCAGACTGAAGGGCCCCAGGTCTGATTCCAGTTAAGGGCTTGTACCTTGGTTGCAGGCTCCGCCCCAGCCCGGGCCAACCAATTGGTTGTGCAGGAGGCAACCAATCGAAGTGTTCCTCTCACATCAATATTTCTTTCCCTCTCTCTTCCGCTCCCTCTAAAAATCAATGGAAAAGTATCCTCGGGTGAGAATAAAACAAACAAACAAACCAAAAACTCTTTGCCCTGACAGGATAGCTCAGTGGGTCACAGCCCTGTTCTGACATGTCAAGGTTGTAGATTCAATTCCCCCATCAGGGCACAGACAAGAATCAACCAATGAATGCCTAAGTTAAGGTGACCAGACGTCCCGCTTTTGGCAGGACAGTCTGGATTTTTAACAGTTTGTCCCGCGGCCCGCGGCGTTTTAAAAAAGTCCCGATTACTCTTTGTAACATTTTAAGTAATAATAAAAAAAAAAAGAAAGAAAAAAGAACCCCCCTGCCCCTGTCAAAGGTGTACCGCTTTAAATCTCGTCACCTTATGTTAAGTGGAACAACAAATTTATGTATTTTCTCTCTCTCTCTCTCTCTCTCTCTCTCTCTCTCTCTCAAATCAATTTTAAAATGTTTTTAATTAAAAAGCTCTTTAAGCCTTACAACAGTCTGATGAGGTGGTTTTTTTTGTCGTTGTCGTGGTGGTGGTTGTTTTTTGCTTTGGGTGGGGGGGCGATCCCAGAGAAGGGAAAGCCAGTTGCCAGAGGTTAAACGAGGGCCCAAGGTCACAGCCAGCAGAGAAAACGAGGAGCTGGGGTTTGAATCCAGGTTTCTCCGTCCAAGCCCTTTGGAAGGAGCACTCAGCCGGGGTGGAGACGGTCTTCAGGGAGCGCTGGGGATGGGAAACCAAACCTCACAGGTCCCCGGGGCATGGAACAGGAAATGGCTAGGCCCGGGTCAAGCAGCAGCACAGCTCTTGCCAAGACTCCTGCCTGGGGCCACGGCTTTCTAAGCCAACTCAGCATCCCAGGAGACTGTCCAGGTAGCCCGTTTACACTGGTCAGGACCAGCCTCTGTGATAACAGCGGCGGGGTCAGGGATCAAAGTACACCCAAGTGTGACCTTTCAGAACGAAAAGAGAAAGAGAGCCGTGCCATCTGTCACTCCAGGTTCCCCTCTGAACCTGCCAGCCAAGCTCCCGCTCTGTCATCCTCCACTGGGGGGAGGTGGGGTGACCCTCCCCAGGACAGACTGCCCGACCACCTCCCTCCCCGCTGATCCGTGTCGCTGGAGACCAGGAAAAACCCTGGTCCTCACTGGTTTCCCTAGTCCGCCACCCCTGCCACCAAAAGAAAAAAGTACCCGTCCTGCCTGCAAACGCACAGACAACACTGACAACGTTCACACGCTGGTTCGAAGCCATTTAAGTTCTGGTAGAGGAGCGTATCAGGGAGGAGAAAAAAAAACTTAAAGAAAAAAATCAGAGGCTTCAACACTCAGACGGAGGGGGCGCTGAGAGCGGACGTGGAGTTCGGTGTCTGCACAAGCGCGGCGAAGGGGCCCCAAAGGCGGAGGGAGGCCGAACGGGCAGGGCTTGCGATGCGCCCCCCCCAGAAGCACCACCTTACAGAAGACGAGACAATGCATCCCATTCCAGCTGCTCGACCCGCCCGAGGCTGACCTTGGCGACTCGCAAAGAACCCTAAAACTCACACGTCGGAAAAGTGACGACGTGAACTTGCTAACTCTCAGAATGCAGGGCGGAGGGTCCCCAAACCCCATCAGTCCGGCCCCCAAACCCCATCAGTCCGGCCCCCAGTACATTCAGATCCCATGCGCGTGAGTCCTGCGGCCGAGGGGGACTCGGGGTGCTGCGTGCCGCGGGCCGGCTCAGCTCGGGGTTCTTTGAAGGTCGCCTCACTGTCACCCCCGGAGGACCGGCGCCCGAAATCCAGGCCCCACCGCGTCACCAACAGGGCGCCCTCCCGATGGGCACCTTCCTGGGCCCCGAGAGGCTCCCGCGGGTGCGGCGGGTGCAGGACGGGGACTTCCCTCCCACCCCCCGCCCTGGTACCCGCGCCCGGCCCTCCCGCCGCCGCCACATCGCGCGCGCGCGCTCTCAGGACCCCCGGTCGGTGCTTCCCCGGGCGGCCCCGGGCCCGGTGCACGCGAGGCCCGAGCGAGCGGACCCCACACTTACCCGCGAGGGGCGCACGGGGCGCGGCCCGGGAGCAGGCGCGGTCCCGGGGGCCTCGGGCGCCCGCCGGCCCGGCGCTCGGCTCTGCTGGCCGCCGCCGCCTGGCTGTCCTCGGCCCGGCCCGGCCACCCGGGTCCCCGGTGCAGCGGCGGCGGCGGCGGCGGCGGGCCGGGCGGCGCGGGGTGCACGCGGCGGGCCGGGCTTCGGCGCGTCCTCCTTCTGCTGCGCGTCCGGGGCTCGGGGTGCGGGACGCGGGGTCGTCGGGCTCCGCCGCTCCCTCCCGCGCGCGGCCCCTCTCGGGGGGTGGGGGTGCCTGGCTCGCGGGGCGCGGGAGTTACGGGGTCTGGGCACGCGCGGGCGGCGGCCGGGTGGGCCCGGGGGCGGCGGGCGGGGGCGCTGCTGCGGGCGCGGACAGTGGTGCGGGCGCCGCGGCGCGGCCTCTCGCCATGGCTCCCGGCGGGCGGGCGGCTCGCACCTCCCCTCCGCGCTGCCGTCACCGCCCGACGCGCGCCGGGCCCTCCTCCTCCCCCTCCGCCTCCCCCGCCCGGCCCGGCCCCCGCGCCGCCACCTGCGCGCCGCCCTCCGGGATGCCGGCCGGGCTGAGCGCATCCTCCCGGGGCTGCCGCTGGCCCCCGCCCTGCGCTGTGACCCGCGCTGCTGGGCACGGAAAAAGTGCCGGCAAAATACCCAACTAGGGACCCTCCCTCCCCGCGCGATTATTTATTCTAGCGCTTCGTCTCGGTTCCCGGCCGGCCAGCCCCAGGCGAGGGTGCAGGCCCGGCCGCCCGTAGGAAGCACCCGCTGGGCTTAGACAGGGGGAGGCCGGAGCCAGGAGGGTGGGAGGGGTGGACGGGCAGTCTGAACAACAGGCCACCCGAGGGTGAGGGAGGGGACTGGGTGAGAGGAAACGATCCAGGAAGTAAGTGCTCGCAGGCGACTCTGTTATGCAAATCTCTGGTGGACGGTTTGCCGGGGAACAACCCACATGAGCTCATTTCCAAGTCCAGGTTGCTGAGTTGACTGCTTCGGCCTCGTCTCTGCCCAAAGCCACAGGAGGACGTTGAAAGGACATGGAGAAGACTCAGACCAGAACCTAAGTCGCAAGGAAACGAAACAGGAGGAAACCTGGAAGAGGGGACTTGAAGAGACCAAGATGGGTTACCGAAAGACTCCTCCATGGATGCTCACACCAGGGGTAGGGTTTACTGGGTTAAGCCGTCTCCCAGAGATGGTTTAGGCTTACGAATAGCAAGAGGTACGGGACACATGGACGATACAAAGGGGCAGGCAGGCAGCACCTTGATCAAAATCAGTATCACCAATAGGAGCAGGTGGATTTCACATCCTCAGAATGCACCTACCCATGTTCCCTGGTAGAATGCATAACCTCAATTTTTTAAAAATATAGTTTATTGATTTTTACAGAGAGGAAGGGAGAAGGACAGTCAGAAACGTTGATGAGAGAGAAACATCGATCAGCTGCCTCTTGCACACCCCCTACTGGGGATGTGCCCGCAGCCGAGGTATGTACCCTTGACCAGGTCGAACCTGGGGCCTTTCAGTCTGCAGGCCAACGCTCTATCCACTGAGCCAAACCGGTTATAGGGCTCATAACCTGAATGTAATGATGATGAAACCTCAGACGACCCCGCAATGAGGAACGTCTATTAAAAGGGGCAGGGACTTTATTCTTCAAGCATGTCAAGGTCATGAAGGACAAGAGAAGGCTTGGGAAATGTTCCGGATTAAAGAGGGCTGAAACGTTATGGCAACCAAAGGTGATACCTGGTCCTGGACTGGTGGGGGGTGGAAGTGCTTATGAAGGACCTCGGGACAATTTGGGATGCTGCGAGATCCGTGTTAAGACGTTGGTAACCTGCGCTATGGGCGCGTAGAAGAATATCCCAGTTCTTGGAAACACACACTGAAGTGTCGTGAAGGAATGAAGGGGCATGGTGTGTGCAACATACTAGTCCCTTCAAATGATTCAGGGCGGGGCAGTGTCAATAGGAAAAAAACGATAAAGTTAAGTGGACAAAATATTAACAATCCGTCAATCTGGGTTCAAGATGTACTGGAACGTTGCCGTAAGTTTGAAATTATTTCCAAATAAGACGTTTGAAAAACCATCAAACGGAAGGTGAGGTGGGAATGGGAGGAAGACAAGGTGTAGTTATAAAAGGGCAACGTACATAAGGGATTCTTGTGGTTTTAGAAGAGATGATAAAATTTATATAGAACACACGTAAGTACAGGTAAAACGGGAAATCTAAACAAGGTAGGTGGATTGTATCAAAGCCTAGTTGAGAGAGCATATTCAGGTTTTGCAAAATGCTATCACCGGGGGAAACTGTGCGAAGGGTATTACTACTTATGATTGAATGTGGATCCATGATAATCTCAGTAAATATGTCAATTACAAAAATACGTTCCAGCATATGCCAGGCTTGTGTTAAATATATTCAGGTTTGTATTAAAGGAGCGTGGGAGTCTGCAAGAAAAAATGTGCTAGAGCCGAACCTAGTGGGTTTAGAGGAGGCATGGGGCTGTTACCGACAGTGAGAGTCATAGAAGGGGGAGAAAAGTTTATTTGAACTGACAGATCAGCTTCCTTCCAGTTCTGTAATTTAAGAATCCTAGAGCTGGGGGATCTTTGAGATCATCTGGTCCAACGGTCTCATTTTCAGGAAACTGTGGGCAGAGAAGTGGTACATGACCACAGGAGCATCAAATTAGTGGTAGACCCGTAACTACAACTCTTGTCCAATGCTCTTCTCACCTTTCCCAGCGGCCTGTCACTCTCTGTTTCCATGCGAACCAGTCAGGGTTGGTACTGAATTTTGAAGTCATTCGTTTATTCATTTTGAGTCCCTGACTGAGGCTTGTGGGAGCAGGATCCTGTCCTTTCCAGCACCAGATGACCGACATGTGGATCCCGCCCCTGGGAAGTAGGGCCTGGGCTCCCTCCCCCACTCCCAACTTGGAGGGAGCAGGTGGCAGGCAGAGCTCCCGAGTGAGCTCCCAGCTAGGGGCCCTGTGCTACTTCAGCAGCTGGACGCCTGCTGCTGCTGGAAGTCAAGGGTGAAGGGACCTGCTGAGGGGGCAGGGGCGGGGAGGAGGAGAGCAGGATGGGCACCCAGAAGAGAAAACAGTAATTGCCCTGGCGGGTCCCAGTCTTACCCCGTACCAGGCAGCGCTCTCTGTGTCTAAAATGGCTCTGGCCTCTCTTGGGCCACAGATATTCACTGTCTTCTTTCTTTTTTTGTCTGATCACATCAACATCAACACATGTTATTCTTCTTTACCAGGCCTTGAATTAGTAACTGTGGGAAAATATTTTTTAAAAAAAGAATAGCTGATCCCTGCTTTTTAGGAACCGGAAGTACAGCTGGGGAGCCAAGACAGAAATGTAGGGAAAAAACCCAAACGAGATACGAAAATGCTGGCTTTGGTGGCTTGGTTTCTCCTCTGAAGCAGTGTTGGGGAGGGATCTGAGGGCAGGTAGCTTCTTCTGGGACGTCATCCTGTGGGAAAGGGGCAGAGAAGGAACCAGAACCGGAAAGAATGAAGCAGGAAGGGGAGAAAGCCCACCCAAGCGTGCGTACTCGAGGTGCTCAATCCATGAGCAACTGGGCTAGTCCCCCGGGGGGCCTCTGAGACACTGTAGGACGCAAGACGGGAGGAGGGAGCATTTAGCCACCAGCCCCGAGCTCCCATTGGTCAGGTGGAGGCTGAGCCAGAGAGTGAACTGAGGGTGTGACAGGGACAAACCTCCATAAAGCCATGCCTGGCTCGCCCGCGAAAAGGCAGCCTGCGGGCAGGGACTTTTGTCTGGTTTAGTCACCGTTGCCCTCTGAGCACCAGGGACAGAGCCTGACTCAGTACTTTGCCCTGGAAACAGAGGCAAAAGCGATGAAATACGAGATCAGGTCAACAGCAGAACACATTATTAAGAAGTACGTGCACAGCCCTACCCAGTTTGGCTCAGTGGATAGCTGTTGGCCTGTGGACTGAAGGTTCGATTCTGGTTAGGGGTACCTGCCTGGATTATGGGCTTGATCCTCAGGAGGGGATGTGCAGGAAGCAGCCAATCAATGATTCTCATCATTGATGTTTCTATCTCCCTCTCCCTTCCTCCCTGAAATCAGATACATATATA
>PVJC01023650.1:0-26212 GCA_004026665.1 Murina feae | reverse complement strand
CAGAGAGGCTTCTTTCTCAGGCCTAGATCTCGCGCCACCAGCTTCCCTACTTCCGGCCCCGCCCCCTCCCCGGCGGTTGCTAGGAGACGTGATGTCACAGGAAGCGAGGCCTGGAATAGGTTAAAACGAGGGGAAGCCCCGCCCCCTCAGCAACCTTAGCTCCTGGTGCTGGTGCTCCAGCTGTTCGTAGGCCTGGGGTTGAGGGTCCGGCCAGTGACGTTCCGCCGCGACCCGGCCGCCGCCGCCGCCGCCGCGTCCGCGGGCTCCCGCCCCCGCTGCCCCGCCGCCGGGCCGCCGCCGGGCGGGAGACTCCAGGACGGCTGCCCGGGCCCCGGACCGCGGCCGCCGTTTCCACACCCCGCGCTGCCCGCCACGTCCCCGGTCTCGGCCAGCGGCGCAGCGTGACGGGTGACCTTTCGGAGCGCAGCGAGATGACGGCTCCCGGCTCCAGGCTCGCCCGGCCTCCTGGGCGCTGCGAGCTGCGGCCCGGGCATGTCCCGCCGCTGCCGCTGTTGCTGCTGTTGCTGCTGCTGGCGGCCGCGGAGCCAGCGCGCGGCTGGGAGAGCGGGGACCTGGAGTTGTTTGACTTGGTGGAGGAGGTGCAGCTCAACTTCTACCAGTTCCTCGGGGTGCAGCAGGTAAGCGGGGCGCCTGCCCGCCCGACGGCGGCGGCTCCCGGGCGGAAAAACGTGCGGGTCTCGGCGGAAAGGAGGGGGCGGGGCGGCCCTGACCCGGCTCCTCCGCGGGAGCCGGCGCTGCAGCCCGAGGCCCGGCCACCCTGGGCTGCGCTGCCTCCCGACCCGGCGCGGGGTCTCCTTGCCTCGGAAGGAGTTGTGCTCGGGTCCCTCGCCTGCCTGCTCCCCTGTTCGGGTTGCGGTCTCAGCTGAAGGCTGGACGGCGCCACCAGCCGGGGCTAGTGCCCTCCTCTCCTCCGCCGTCTGGGAGGCCCTTCCACCCGGCTTGCAGGAAGAAGGAAGAGGGGCGTGTGGGAAAGGGCGGCCGTGCCTCCCTGTAAAAGTTCACCTTCCCAGCTGCACTTACTCTTACGCTCCTCGGAGCCGCCTGCGTTCCCGCGCCTTTCCGGGGTGGTGGGCGCGCGCCTTGCCGGGCGCCTGCCTGGCACGAGTCCTCCCTGCGCTGCACTCTGGACTCTGTCTAGCCTGCTGGGTAGGGGTTGGGACCACAGTTTAAAAGTCTGGAGGTAGCTGAAGCTACCTTGTCGGTCCTAGAACCCTTAGGAGGAAATATTCAGCGTGGTTTGTTGTTTTTTTTGCCAGCAGTTAGAGGCACTTGAGCTGCTGCTAAAGGAAGAGAGGTGCCCAACCAGTAGCGCAGGAAGATGTCTTTTTCTTTTGTTTCCTTTTTTCATCTTGGGACTTGAACCTGTCAAGTCCGTTTGTTGCCCCCTGTACTTCGTTCTACCTGTGAGTGGTCGCTGAGGGACGATAACTAGGCTTTGTGTGAATCGTACTGCCAAGAAGATGACATATGGGGTGAAAGGCAGGATTTCAGACGGCCTCAAGTGCTTTGAATAATTATGGGGTAAAAAAAAAAAATTATACCAACAATTGTCGTTCAAGGTACACTTCCCATGACTAGATATGCCTTTTATATGTGAACTGTTGAGCTTAACACTAAATGGAAAATTACTTTTCAGTTAAATATAATTGAATATAAAATTGCTGTTGCACTATGATTTTAACGAACTTTATTTTTTGTGAGAGTTACTAAAGTATAAGCATTCACACTTCAAATTCATAGGTGCACACAGTTATGTACTGTCTGTATTCATTATCTTCCTGCTCGTAGATAGATATATCTCATTACAGAGTAAATGATGATGCAACATGTGCAAAAATCAGTGAAAATAACTAAAGGCTTTTAAGAATGCCTTTAACATTGATAATATTTGTTAGAATTTATCATGATTGATTAAATTCTGTAGCTAGAAAGAGTCTTATACATAACCTATCCAAAGATCTTGAAGATGCTTTCCTGTTATTCATGGAAAATTAAGCCCCTTGAAGAGAATACAAAAATTTAGTAGCAGTAGTTTAAATTTTAAATTATGTAATTTACCTTGCATGTGAACTCATAGAATTTTTGTTTATAATTTCACGCAGTTTAATTTGCAGAGTTAGGCAGTGCGGAACAACCAGAGCACTTCACTGTGTGGGCAGAGATGGAAAGTAAAGAGGCATAGATAGTCAAGAAGATTCTATGTTTAGGTAGAATTTGAAAAGTATCCAGAAAAATTGTTTTGTGTTTCTCTACCCAGCCACGTCAGAAGAAATTTTATTCTACCTAGGCAGAGAAACTGATGGCAACTAGTTCTCTACATTACACTAAATCTTAACTTTCTTGGAAGACTTTCGGAAGACCAGAAATTTCTTGAGAGAAATGCAGCCTGTCATTTGTCTCTTAATGTGTAATTTCCAGGCCAGAGTCAACCAATCTTTTGGTGACTAGCCAGATATGAGGGACTAGGACAAAGTAGGTTGATTACTCAGAGTAGTGACCTGGCTCTATACACTCATCAGCTTTGTTGTCCATTCAACAGCGATTTATTTGACACCTACTACATTTTAAGCACTAGGGGTTGGCTGGTGTATAAAATAAAACCTGTAGTCTTAAGAAACTCACAATTTAGTAGGGGGAAACACATATAATAAAAGGCTAATATGCAAATCAACCAAACGGTGGAACAACCGGTTGCTATGACACCCACTGGCCACCAGGGGCAGATGCTTAATGCTGGAGCTGCCCCTGCTCAGCCAGAAGCTGGGCTCACAGCTGGCGAGCACAGTGGCACTGATGGGAGCTTCTCTCGCAGCATTGCTAAGGATGTCCTACTGACATCCACGGGAAATGGGCTTAAGCCATCAATTGGCTATCCCCCAAGGGCTCCCGGACTGTGAGAGGGTGCAGGCCAAGCTGAGGGGACTGCCCCTCCCCCCCACATGCATGAATTTCGTGCATTGGGCTTCTAGTAGTAATGTAACCAAACAAGTAAATATATATGTCGGATGGTCAGAGAAGGCCCCCTGAAGGAAATAAGGGAATGAGCCAGGTGGTGAGTGGAAGAGCGTTCAAAGAAGGCAGACAGTTGAGTACCAAACCTTGAGGCAAGAGCTTGGGTAGAGTCTGAGGAACAGCAAGGTAGCCAGTGTGTCTGGAGCAGGGTGAAGGAAACCAGTAATAGGAGATGAGATCAGCGTCATGGGGTTAGGGGAAGATCTTGTCGGGCTTTCTAAGACATTATAAGGACTTTGGCTATTAATTATAAGTACGTTGGGATCTCATGGGGGGATGGGCATCGAACAGAAAGTGGTACATGGTTTGACTTACATTTAAAATAACACTTTAATTGTGTTGAGGATCCTCTGTATGTACTTCATTAGTTACTTAGAAGGATAATTATGGTGTAAAATGTAGATTGTACCTGGATGGTGTAAACTGGTCAATTTTGAATTTAATTGGAAAATACAGCTGGCAGGATTTTGCTGATTGTTTGAATGTGGGATGTGAGAGAAAAAAGAATTGAGGATAATTCTAAAACTTCTGGTATCAGTAATTAAATAAATACTTGTGTAATTGTAGTTGTCACTTACTAAGATGGAATCCCTGGCATTAGATGGTAATTTGAAACCAAACAACTGAGCAAGTTCACCAAGGGAGTGAATGTAAAGAGAGAAAAGAGAGGTCTGAGAGCTAAGATTTGGGGATTCCAAACTTTTACAGTCAGGGGGATGGAGGAACCAGCAAAGGAGATGGAAATGGAACAGCCAGTAAAATAGGAGGCAAATGAAGAAAATACTGTCACTTTCAAATCAAATAAAGAAGTATTTTAAAGAGGAGAAAGTGATCAGCTGGATTAAATACTGATGATAATTCAAATAAGATGAGTTCTGAGAATTGGCTGTTAAGTCTAATGGTGTGCAGGTCATTGGCTACCTCAGCAAAAGCTGTTTCAGTGCAGTGGTGAGATCAGTGTCCGGATTCAGGAGAGAAGAAAGGGGAAGAATCGGAGACAATACAAAAATTTTTTTGAGATGGTTATACCCCAAACTAGGAGCCAGAGATGATAGTGACTGAATGTGGCATTCATTTTATCCCCTTTCTCCCAAGTTTAAGACAGTTAGCTTAGTTACTCCATAAACTCTCTAATTAGAATAATCAATTACCTTAAGAGCTTGGACCTGACCACTTTCTGATTCACAACCTTGGGCAAGTTAGTTGCCTCGTTTTTGGGACATAACGGTATCTTCTTTAGGTATTGTTTTCTGTATGGCTTTTATAGCTCTCATACAGTGAAGGACTCTCTTTCCTTGTATTTCTAGATTTCAAATTCATAGGAAATGCCAGTTTGGATATTGCATCTTTTTTTTTTTAATTCTCACTCGTATCCATTGATTTTTAGAGAGAGTCGAAGAAAGGGAAGGGCAGAGAGAAATATCAATGTGCAAGAAACACATGGGTTTGTTGCCTCCTGCATGCTCCCCACCAGGGGGTGGACTGGAGAGGATCTGCAACCTAGATGCGTGCCCTTGACCAGAATCGAACCTGGGACCCTTCAGTCCACAGGCCGATGCTCTATGCACTGAGTCAAACCTGCTAAGGTGGATATTGCATCTTTTCAGAGGAGATAGGGTGAAAGATTAGGGGAGTGTAGGAAAAAGGATGTGTTACTGAAATATTTGTAACTTACATTCTAGGTCCCACACACAGTAGTTGTATTTCCTCTAACAGCTGTTCCTTGGATACCTGTGTTCTTGTGGGGTCAATGGCAATTGTGTGGTTTTTTTTTCATTGTCTTTTTGGGCCATGGCTTTCTTTATACTTCGTGCAGTATTCTAGCCAGCAATACGTCACATTTATTTTTTTAACTTTGTGACAAGCACAATGTTTCAGTGTTTACTTTCTGATGAAATCAGAGTAATCTCTCTGGTGCCAGCCAGCAATTACTGATTCCTACCTAGAGGGCTAGAAAGAGTGCTCCTTTCTCATAAAAATGTTTATGATTGCATCCTTACATTTAAATTAATGCTGGAACTTGGTTTTAAATGAAGGAAAGTTATTGCCATGTGCTTATAAAATACTGGATTTTAATTTTTAATCAGAATGAATAAAGCTTTTATACTCTTTCAGTCTGTATTTCACATATACAGACTAAGCAGCCTGTTTAAGGGAGGGACAATTACTGCCCAGTCGTCCTATAATCAGGTGGTGAGGGACTTCCTGAAGAAACTGCTGTCTCTGACACATCTCTTCCATTTCTCCAAGGAGGAATGAGTGACTTTGTTGGAGGGTGATTGCCTTTGGTTTATTTTTCTTGATTGGAGAGAGCTAAGTAGTCAAAAAGCTCTAAACCGTGGTAATCCGTCTCTTTCTCTGCCCCAAACCAGTAAGGCAGTTATCCTAGAGAGACTTTCTCTCCAGTGTTTCAAATTGTTCCTAGGGAATGTGTGCTGTCTCAAAGTCTGGACTGGAGAGGGAAGGGCAAACATTGCTAGCGAGCCCATTTGGCCACCATACCTAATCTAAATGCTTTGGTAACTTTTCAGCCATAAAGGTGATATTTGATTTTTGTCTGCCTGATTTCTGATTTCTGTCTCCTGTTTTTTTGGATAGGAAAAAGTATGAAGTCATTAATGGGGCTTCTCAAAAGCAGTCATAGTCCTTTTGAAAAGTAAAGATGAAGATCCCTTTCATAATTGACTGGTGAGCCTATCCTGTGATGATCAATTATCTACAATGATTCCTAGTGTGGATTCCACTGAGCTTGTAGTATTAGTTGAATATAGTCCAGATTTCCTTCAGTGAGTCTGTTCCATTATAAATCCATGTTGTATAATAACAGCTTTCCCATTTTCATTGTGGAGTCCAAAATTATTTGTTAATTTGGAGTGAGGGAGAGAGATAAAATCTGGAATGGTAGATAACGTTCCAATCATTTATATTGCTGATATAGGCATATCCTGTGTAGAGTTAGAGCTGAGTAAATACTTATTTAATTGTATATACCTTTTCATCAAATTGGGTAATCATAAAATTGATTTTTCCACATTATTTAGTGGAGGTTGCCTGGGCATATTTTATGGGGCAAAGCAAATCTGTTGTGAAAATTTTACCCATAATCCAGAGCTGATAGAACAGAAATTCTCTTATGGTCGTCGGGATCTGTTTGTAAGTCAGGCATTATCGGATCTATTTGGGCAGTAATAGCATTAGTTAATTTCACCCAGAATTAAAAACATTTCCAAAACCTTTCTTGTATTGAAATATGCTGTGAAGTTCTGATTGGGTGAAGTAGGAAGCTATAGTCAAATATCTTCAAAAGTCTTTATTTCATCAAAACAATTTTGAAAGTCTAATCCTATACTAGTGAATATAAAAATACGATTGCTATGTTTTAAGTTACATCTTAGTGTTTCAATTTAAGAGCTAAATATTTGGGTTTTATATTTACTGAAATTTGTGTGTAAGAGTGTCATTAGGATTTCATTCGAAATTTAATTGAGGATTTGTCTCATTCCCATCCTTCTTAATACTAAATTAAAGTTAGGAATAATTCACTTATTCAAGTGTTTCTGATTGCCATCATCCAGCCACTGGAATCTCATGTAATCACACATGTTGCCTGATTCCCTCATGTTAGAGTATGTGTATAAAACAATATACTTCATTAATAGACGGCTGCACATGATAGTGTTAGTGAGTTGTAAGCATAAAACTCTGTGCAGCTGCACAGTTAGCTAATATAATTTGAATTAAATATTAAAGGTAAAAATATAAAATCACAAATTAAATAAAGGGCATGTCACAGTATAAGTAGCAGTATTAAAATGCCACTAAAAACAAACACTAGGATTGAAAAAGGGAGTAATTTCCTCAGTTAAATTCGGGAATACAGGGTTGGGCAAAGGTGGGTTTACAGCTGTAATACAAGTTAATACAGTAGTTAATAAATAATACAAGAAGAAACTATTTTGCATGCTCACAACTCTAAGCGTACTTTTGCCCACACCTGTAATACGACTCCTGATTATATAAAGTGCAAGAATTTTGAAAAGCTACATGAGATTCTACTGTGGCATGTATTGTGAACTGTAGTCAAAATGATTTAACACCAGATAGGTCATTTTTATCATTTACTGGAAACATGTGAACAGACCATAGAAATCCCAGGGTCCACTTACATGCCTGCTAAGGAAGGTAGAGACATCTCATTTCTAGCCGATACTTAAGGACTTTATACCATTAAAATGGATTAGGTTAAGGAAACTGTCCCAAGACTAATTAAATCTATACATAACCAAGAAGCCTCTGACATTTTGGATTTTTTTAATTGCACATCTTATTAGCAGTTATTTTCAATGACCATACTTTTAGTTAACAGACAAAAGACTAGTAACTAGGTTCTTCTTTACTTTTAAGTAGTGTTTTGGGGTTAATAGTTGGTGATTAAATTTGATTTAAGGAAATTAATAAGTATGTATAATGTAGGATCATTGGAAATTGTGATTTTACTTGGAGTTAAGTATATCATATCAGATATTGTTTTTATATGGATCTTTTTACCTGTGATAGGAAATAGACTTCCTGTGTTTAAATAAAGTGAAACATTTTATAAAGTTCAAATAATTGCCATACTATGCTGTTCTATATAGTAGGTAGTTATACAGAATTAATGTGTGACATTTTGTATCACATCTTTGAAAGTATAATAAGGCTTAACTTAGAGTAAATTAGATTGATCTTGAAATTAGTGATTGTGGAAAGCTTTATAGGTTTTCAAAATTGCTGCCATCTCTCAAAACATCTTTTTTTAAATATATTTTATTGATTTTTTTACACAGAGGAAGAGAGAGGGATAGAGAGTCAGAAACATCAATGAGAGAGAAACATCAATCAGCTGCCTCCCGCACACTCCCCACTGGGGATGTGCCCGCAACCGAGGCACATGCCCTTGATCAGAATCGAACCCGGGACCCTGGAGTCCGCAGGCTGACGCTCCATCCACTGAGCCAAACTGGTCAGGGCATCTCAAAACATCTTTGAAACTTCTTATTTTAAATTGCCTTCAAAGCATTTTACACTCATTAATAGTAAATCTTTTAAGATGGATTTGGTATTTGTCTACAGCTAATAGTCATTTGGAACTAAATTTTATGACTAAATTGGGTTAGCAAGCTTGGGTAAATACAATTTGAATTGATAAAAAGATCTAAATATAAATTTCACATAAGGCTCATAAACTGGTTTGAGGACTACTCAAAGAAGAGTTCCAGAGAAGTTTAGAGGGATAGCAATGTGAAGTAAATTTATAGCCTTACAAAGTAACTAATTATTCAGTAAATAATTATTCGGTAACTAGTTATTCAGTAAAAAACTTTTGGAGTACTTTTTACTTTATGGGTAGCAACTTTTCATTATACCCACAAGAGAAAAATATACAAATAAAAATTATCTTAATTTTAGAGAAGTGAGAAAATATTGAGCTAGAATGGTGATTTTCAACCTTTTTTTTTTTTTTATCGTATGCACACATAAACTACTAAAATTCCAAGGCACACCAAAAATATACTGTATTTTTGCTGATCTGACAAAAATAGGTATAAGTTTGATTCCTTCACACCAGATGACTATTGTTGTGTTGGCTATTATCACCTTTTTATTTGACAATCTAAGGGAAAAGAAGTCAGTTCCCTGACTAGTCAGGCACAGCAGGTTTTAAAATTTTTTGCGGCACACCAATGTGCCTGCTGTGGCACACTGGTTGAAAATCTTGGAGCTGGAAGAAAATATTGTAATTATCTGCCTGCTTTATTAAAAAAAACCACATTTTAAAAAATACGTTTCTATTGCAGAGAGAGAGGGGGGAGGAGGGGGAGAGAGAGAGAGAGAGAGAGAGAGAGAGAGAGAGAGAGAGAGCACTGCCTCCCCTACCCACGCCAACCAGGGACCAAGCTCGAAACCTGGGCATGTGCCCCAACCCAGAATCATACCATTGACCTTTCAGTGCATAGGCTGATGCTCAACCAACTGAGCCACACCAGCCAGGGCTATCTGTCTGCTTTTAATATTAAAAACAAATATTAATATAAAAAATATTATATAATATTTCCATAAAGTTATTTAGAGCAGAGTGGCAGAGGAACCAGAAAAAACATTAGGGATAGAGTTGGTAGCTGAATATACCACTGAGGGAGAAAATAGGCAATTCACAGGGAGAGGGAAGTGTACATTGAAAAAAGAAAAGCATAAATACAAATATAAATAGTAATGGAGTAAGATCTCCATCTTGTGGCGTGCTTTGGATATTGTCATTAAAACATTGAGGGGTTGTATTTTTGCAACTGTAAGCATAAATAAGAATAAAATGAGTCAAATGCAAATAAAGTATGGGTCAGATTTTTTTAAGTGTTTTGAAGGGACCTTTAAGACTGAGCTGCCCACCTGGTGTGCTGCAAGCAACTGTGCTGGTGTAGTGATGCCCTACCTTGATGGCCTTAGCAGTCTACTCCAGTGTGTCTCACAATGATTGTTTTCCCCCAGGAAAAATTTTAATATATATTAATTACAATTAGTCTTGTCAAAATTGTTTAATATGTGTGTGTGTGTGTGTGTGTGTGTATAACATTTAGTCTTGTCAAAATTTTTGCTATATTAAAGATCCTTATTAGCTCTCATAGAAGCAAAAGAATCTGGATATAAAAGGAATGAAGATGTGGTTAATGAATTAGCATCCCTAAGTTACTTGATTACATACTCTGAATGGTGGAATGACCATTGAACCTTACCATAGGTTGCATTAACTTCAATGATATGTAACAATCCTCTATGTAAAGAGAATACAAATGACTTTGGAATACATATGTATATACAAATTCTGAGGGCCTAAAGTAATGTTTTTTTTACATTAAGAGATGAGGTAATGTAATTTCTAAATCATGACTGACATATTTCAGATTTTTAAAAAAATATATTTTTATTGATTTCAGAGAGGAAGGAAGAGGGAGAGAGAGATAGAAACATCAATGATGAGAGAGAATCATTGATTGGCTGCCTCCTACACTCCCCCCTATTGGGAATTGAGCCCACAACCTCGGCATATGCCCTTGATTGGAATCGAACCTGGGACCCTTCAGTCCGTAACCGGTAGGGCTATTTCAGATTTTTGATAGAGACAGATTTTTCAAGGCATTGATCTCCCTAGAGCAGCATTGTGCAATAGATATGTAATACAAGCCTTGTATATAATTTTAAATTTTCTGAAAGCTGAATTTAAAAATGTAAAAAGGAAACAGGTGAAGTTAATTTTAGTATTTCATTTAATGTATCAAAATATTATTTCAACATGTCACATTTTTATATATTATTGAGGCATTTCACATTCTAGCTTTTTTACTAAGCCTTCAAAATTTGATATGTATTTTGCATTTATACTTTTAGTATACTTCAATTTAGAGACCAGGTTTTCATTGAAAATACTTTATCTGTACTGAGATTTTTATAGAATGTGTAGCTAATTAAGTAGATTAATATATCCATACTAGAGGCCCGGTGCATAAAATTCGTGCACTTAGGGAGAGTCCCTCAGTCCGGTCTGTGCCCTCTTGCAGTCCAGGAGCCCTCAGGAAATGTTCAACTGACGGTTTAGGCCCACTCCCCATGGGCCTAAGCTGTTAGTCAGATATCCTTAGTGCTGCTGTGGAGGTGGGAGAGGCTCCTGCCACCACCACTGTGCTTGCCAGCCATGAGCCTGGCTTCTGGCTGAGCGGCACTCCCCCTGTGGGAGCGCACTGACCACCAGGGGCCAGCTCCTGTGTTGAGTATCTGCCCCATGGAGGTCAGTGTGTGTCACATGGTGGTCATTCCACTGCCGGACTGAAACCAGCTCTCTGACATCCCCCGAGGTGTCCCAGGTTGCGAGAGGCTGCAGGCCAGGCCGAGGGACCCCAGCGGTGCACTACTGGGGCTGGGGAGAGACTGCAGGAGGGCTCTAGTGCGTGTCTGGCCCGTATCACTCAGTCCCAATCAGCTGGACCCCAGCAGCAAACTAATCTACCAGCCTGGTGGTCAGTGCATGTTATGGCGAGCACTTGAGCCGCCTTAGCATATCATTAGCATATTACACTTTGATTGGTTGAACGGCCAACTGGACAACTGGACACTTAGCATATTAGGCTTTTATTATATAGGAGGATTCTTCCAAGCTAAAGAATCAACTCCATACTTTCCAGTAACTGAATCAAGTATTATTTTAAAATTTGAATATCAGCCAATCAAAAAAAAATTAAAAATTTGGTTTCTGACTTGCCTCACACATTTAAAGTGCTCAAATATGGCTGTTGGCTACCACACTGAACAGCATAGCCTTAGAGAATTAACATTCCTCTCTTGTATAGATATATAGATACTAGAGGCCTGGTGCACAAAATTTGTGCATGGGTAAGGTCCCTAGGCCTGACTGGCGAAAAGAGCTGATCAGGGCCTTCCTTCCTCCAGCTGCCAACTGCTGGCTGGGCCTTCCTTCATTCCATGCCATCCCCTGGTGGTCAGCGCACGTCATAGCAAGTGGTTGAACTCCCAGTCGGTCAAACTCCTGAGGGAACAATTTGCAAATTAGCCTTTTATGATATAGAGAAGATATATCTAAATATTTTTAAATAAAATAACTGATTACTGTTTCTATTTTGTCAGATATAGTTTGTAGTCTTCGTCATTGTCTCCTCACCCTCCTCCTCCTCTTCCTCCTCCTCCTTTAAAATTTAACCCAGAGTAGTTTTTGTTGTTTTCTTTTAGATTGTTTCGATTGTGCTAGATATCATCTTTCTAGTTAGTGTTCTGTACATTTTGTCCTTTTTTACCTGTAAAGGCTTTTGGTATAGGTAACGCTGCTCTTCTAGAGGCAATAGGTTCTGAATGTGTATAGAGGCCTGTCTGCAAAGGTTGTTTTCAGGCAAACAATTTAATTCAAATTGGTCATTTACTTTTGCTGATTTGCCTGTTGTATTTCATAATTCTTAAAATGTTATTAACATATTAGGTCTTTAAGTGTGCTTTGACCAAGAATTCACCAGAGTTCCTACTTTGTAATTTTAACTTTGAGGTTGCATGTTCTCCCTTATTTAGTCTGAAACTCATCCACCAAATATATTGCTAGCTATAAATATTAACTATATTCTCTACTGCCATCTATTTTTATTGTTATAAATAATGTCTTTAATTAAGTGATTTTAAAAAGAGATTGCCAAATGCAGTTCCATTTGTGTGCCAGTCTTTGAACTCTTTATAATATCAATCAGGGATTACAGCCATCCTTTTTTAATAATCCCCTCTGCCTCTTCTACATGTACTGCTTCCTAGTAAGTACTGCTTCCCTTTGGACTGAATAATTAATTGCCAAATTTTTTGCCCATGCCTTTTCTAATCTCATAAGCAACTGAGGGGGGAAAAAGTAGATCTTAACAGTGATAATTCTTATACCTAGCTACTGTTGTTTTAAATAGTCCTGGTATAAGAAAGAAATTGCATTGGGGCCAGAGGTGTTAAAAATTCAATGCTGAGAGGGAAAACAACAAAAACAAAAGTTGAAGAACCTGAATAATAGAATCCTGAAGTTGGAGAGACTGTACCAGTATGTAACCTATTTACTCTTAATAGGAATATCTTCTGTAACCCTCCTAGCAGATGGTCATTCAGCCTTTTTTATTTATGTCTAATAATGCGGATTGGGAACTAACCTGTTAAGTCTTTAGATAATAGTACTCAGTAAAAATTTTGTTCTTATGTAAAGCCAAAATCATAATTCTCACATCTACTTTCATCTTCATTTGCAGTCCTCTTTTGAAAAACACCTGAATATATATTCCCCTAAATTATTTTTCTGAAATGCCTTAAAGTAAAATGCACAAGGGAAATAATTACTTGTTGATTCTCTGCAAAACAGTGTAGTTATTTAAAAATAATCATGGTTCCTTGTATAGTGATTATACTTCAATAAAGTTGTTTAAAAAAAATACAAGCAACTGCCAATTATACAGTAGTCCTTTAATACTTGTTAAAAGAATGATAATATGTCCATTGCATGGTTATTTTCTCCCCCACATCTTTGTGAATTTTATAAACGAGATTGATATGAAAAAAATATATATAGACAAGCTGAAGGCCTTCTTGGTTTCATGGTCTTTAGATAAGTCCACCCTGGAGTGACCCAAGCCACTATGGTTATAGTTGTCTTGGAACTACACAAAGCATGTTTCTAGGTTACTATAAATAATGCCCTGAGCTCAACAAAGTCAACCTCAGGAAATTTCTGGAAGTTTAAAACTTAAGATGACTTGGGGTATGCCAGCTTTCACAATATGGACCAAATGATTAATTTAATTAAAACTGTACCCAGAAATTATTATGGACTCTAAAGGCAGGACCTAAGTGTACAGTTTGCAGGGTGTGTCTGCTTCAGATCTGTCATTGTGATATAAACATGTTTTAGACTTTTAGATTATTATTGAAGAAATTATATACAGGTGGTTAAACTTGAGGGAAAGTGTTTTTCTTCTTTCATAAGTAAAGCGTTATATTTTTTTAGGTAGAATTTTAGTTTTCAGGTTCTTTAGTGGGAGTTTCTCTTTTCTTTTTATTCACCCCTCCCTAGGGGCTTTATTGTAGCTTTTACTCCTTTCCCTGACAGACTAGACAAGAACTAGGTCTTCTATAGGCAGCTTAGGGCTCCCTCCTGAGGTTATACTGAGGCCATTGCAGATCCAGATACCAAACATGCAGATCCTTTGGCCTCTTTCAGCTGTGAGACTTAAACCTTGGCCTCTTAATATTTCAGAGCCATAATATTTTTGTAAGTTGTAGCCTCCGGCAGTGGCCTTCTCACTTTTTACACTTTTTCCCACAGGTGGTAGAGTCCCACTGCAACCGTTGATTACAAGCCTAGAGCCTGGCTCTGAGCCCAGGCCTTTTGTCGGCTTCGTTTAGTCCTCATTACTATGTGAGTCAAACTTCTCATTTCTTCTGCTGCTTGTAGGGGTGGGGCTCAGGAGGCTTACAGCTTAAGCTCTGTTTGTGGGTACAGGTTTCCATTTGTTTTTATCTAGAGATATTTAACTAGATTTTTTATCGTGGCTTTATGTTTTTAATTTCCTCGCTTTAACTTTTATCATTAGTACATATTAGTACATGTTTGGAATGGTGTTTTGAAGTAAGTCCCCCAAGTACTTGCAGTGCTCTTTTACCATGGAGTAGTTATTAAAGCTGCATTACTTTTGTAATACTATTATTTTTTAATTCCCATTTTCCTATTATCTAGAACCTTTTATCCAGAAGTATAATCAGGCCTATTATTCACAGCTGTAAGAGGCTGTTACTTAAGCATTAAAAGGGACAGTAAACCATTTAATTCATTCCATATCCATATTGGTCCACTATTCTGAGACTTATCCCAGTTTGGCTGATAAAACAGGAGAGTAACATTTCTGAAATAATCAAATCTCACCAGGTTTTGATAATGGTAATAAGTAGATCCATGATCACAGAATGACATAATATGGCCTGCTAGTGGAGATGCCCAGAGGAGTCCTGAACTCTGTCTTGAGCCTAATTAGAAAAATATGCCGGGTGGGGAGATAGATATTGAAACTCAGGTACATGTCAGAAAAACCATTCCTGGAGGAAATGAATGGTTCTGAAGTTAAATTATATGCAGGCAATTTCATGTTGACTCTGAAAGTAAATACCATTCAGAAACCTTAGGAAGCCTTTCGCTTTCTGGGCTGATATTATGTTCTCTTATATTCAGTCTTTAACGATTCACAAAACAAAACATAGTACAGTGAGGGTTAACTGCCATGAAAACCATTTCAATAAGCAATGTGATGGGCAATACTAATATATAATTTTAGTGGATATTAACTTCAATGAAATGAGTGAAAAAACATCAAGCAGTTTATAGAGTCATATTTGGAATGTACTTTATTTATTTTAGGGAAAAGTATCCAGTTCATATTTACTAGAAAAGATAAAAGGTCCTTTCATTTTGAATTCACAGTACTTAAATATAACCATTTTACATTATATATGAGGAACATATTTATTTTGTAATTATATATCTTTTTAATATAGAATTATTAATCTAAGGGAAGTCTTTAACAGTACTAACCTGTACCATTGCAATAAAAAATAAGATATTTAGTAATAAACTTAACCAAGGAGGTCAAAGACCTGTACTTAGAATACTACAGGACATTGAAAAAAGAGATAGAAGAAAATATAAACAAGTAGAAGAATATACTGTGTTCATGAATTGGTAGAATTAGCATCATTAAAATGTCCATACTACCCAAAGCAATCTACAGATTCAATGCAATCTCTATTAAAATACCAATGACGTATTTCACAGATCTGGAACAAATACTCCCAAAATTTAGATGGAACCAAAAAAGACCCTGAATAGCTGCAGCAACTTTGAGAAAGATCACAATACCAGATAACAAGTTATACTCGAAAGCCACTATAATCAAAACAGCCTGGTACTGGTACAGGAACAGGTTATATAGATCAATGGAACAGAACAGGAACCCCAGAAATTGATCCAAGCCATTACACTCAATATTTGACAAAGGAGGCAAGAGCATACAATGGAGTCAAGACAGTCTCTTTAGTAAATGGTGTTGGGAAAGTTGGACAGATATGCACACCAAAAAAATGAAATTAGACTACCAACTTACACCATGCACAAGAATAAACTCAAAATGAATAAAAGACTTAAATGTAAGTTTTGCAATCATAAAAATCCTAGAAGAAACCATAGGTAGTAAAATCTAAGACATCTCTCATAGCAATGTGTTTACAGATACATCTCCTAAGGCAAAGGAAATTAAGGAGAAAATAAACAAATGGGACTACATCTCAAAGTAAAAAACTTCTGCACAGCAAAAGAAACCATCAACAAAATGATAAGAGAGCCCACTGCATGGGAGAACATATTTGGCCAAGATACATATGATAAGGGGTTAATTTCCAAAATATAGAAGGAATTTACACAGCTTAACAAAAGGAAGACAGTCGAATTTAAAAATGGGCAAAGGACCTAAATAGACACTTTTCGAAAGAGGACATACAGAAGGCCAAGAGACATATGAAAAAATGCTCAGCCCTGACGAGTTTGGCTCAGTGGATAGAGTGTCAGCCTGCGGACTGAAAGGTCTCAAGTTCGATTCTGGTCAAGGGCATGTACCTTGGTAGTGGGCTCATCCCCAGCAGGAGGTGTGCAGTAGGCAACTGATCAATGTTTCTCTCTCATTGATGTTTCTAACTACCCCTCTCCCTTCCTCTCTGTAAAAAAAAATCAATAAAATATATATATTTTAAAAAATGCTCAAAGTCACTAATCACCTGAGAGATGCAAATTATATCACCTCACACTTGTCAATATGGCTATCATCAACAAATAAATGGATGACAAGTGCTGGCAAGGATGTGGAGAAAAGGGAACCCTCATACACTGCTGATGGGAATGCAGATAGGTGCAGCCACTAAAGAAAATAGTATGGAGTTTCCTTTAAAAATTAAATATGGGACTGCTGTTTGACCCAGTGATCCCACTTCTAGGAATATATACTAAGAATCCGATACACCGATCAGAAAGAATGTATGCACTCCTATATTCATAGCAGTGCAATTTACAATAGCAGAGATCTGGAAACAGCCCGAGTGCCCATCAGTAGATGAGTGGATAAAATGCTGTGATACATTTACATCATTGAATACTCTGCAGCAGTAAAAAAAGGAGGCTCTCTTACCTTCTAAGACAGCATGGAAGGACCTGGGAGAGTATTATGGTAAGCGAAATAAGCCAGTCAGAGAAAGATAAGTATCACATGACCTCACTCATATGTGGAATCTAATGAACAAAACAAACTGTTAAATAAAATAGTTCCAGAGACAAAGAAGCATGGAACAGACTGACAGATTTCAGAGGGAAGGCAGGGGTGGGGAGAGTGGGTAGGAATCAACCAAATAACTCACATGCACATATGCATAACCCATGGACACAGACAATAGTGTGGTGAAGATCTTGGGAGGTGGGCAGGTGTGGGGTGGAGGAGGTCAATGAGAAAAAAAGGGGACATGTCTAATACTTTCAACAATAAAGATAAATGAATAAAATAAAGGTACTTACCTAGAAGATAACAGTGGTATAATGATCTTTGAAAAGATACTACATACTATCACTTACATACTATCATTTTGCTTTTCTAACATGGATAACTCTGTATTTGCAGCAGTTCTTTGCTCTAATGTTTCTAACCTTCATTTTTCTGACAGAATAGAATATGCTCCGCTATCTACATTATGCTATGAAGTCATGATGACTGTTTTCCGTATTTGTTAATTCATTAGTTCTTCTTACAATATTGCTAATAATAGTAAAAAACTGGAAGCAATCAAATTATAATAGAATGTTTGAGTAAATTATAACATATTCTTGGTGTGTTATGTAATCATTAACAGGATTTGTGAAATGTACAAAGCAACATGGAAAAATACTTACAAGGAAAAAACCAAATGTGAAATTTTCAAAAGCCATATTAATTACAATTTTGTAGGAATTACATGTTTGCAGAAAGGCGAGATAGTAACATGATCTAATGATAACAGTTTGAATTGTGGGATTGGTGTAATTTTATTTAGGGGTGATCGTTTCATTTCGAGTTCATCTTTATATTTATGAGATAAACTGTATGGATTTTTGTTGTTGTTAATCCTCACCCAAGGATATTTTTCCATTGATTTTTAGAGAGAGTGGAAGGGAGGGGGAGAAACAGCGAGACACATCAATTTGGTTGCCTCATGCACACTCCCTGACTGGGGACCTTGGAATCAAACTGCAACTGAGGTACGTGCCCTTGATTGGAAGCAAATCCGTGACCCTTCAGTCTGTGAGCTGATGCTGTCTCCACTGAGCCAAACCGGCCTGGTCTGTATGGATATTTTAAATTACTTTTAACTCATAACCTATTTAAAATTATTAGTGGGGAATTAAATAAGACAAAAATGTTAAGACTAAAAACACTTGTGTTTATTTTGTCATTTAAAAAATATTACCAAATAATTTCACCTAATTATTTAAATGAATTTTAATAACTTGAAAAATTAATAGCCTGGGTCAAATAAAGTACCATCTTTATGGTCTATGTTGAATAAAAGTGGTTGTACCCTGGTTGGTGTGGCTCAGTTGGTTGGAGCATTGTCCTCCTATGCACTGAAGGGTCATGAGTTCAATTCCTAGTTGGGGCACATGCTCAGGTTGCAGGTTCAAGCCCTGGTTGGCTACATACTGGAGGCAACTGGTCGATGTTTCTCTCTCTCCCTCTCCCTTCCTCTCTCTCTAAAATCAATAAAAACATAGCCTCAGGCCCTAGCTGGTTTGGCTCAGTGGATAGAGCATCGGCCTGCAGACTGAAGGGCCCCAGGTTCAATTCTGGTCAAGGGCCATGTACCTTGGTGTGGGCACATCCTCAGAGGAGGTGTGCAGGAGGCAGCTGATTGATGTTTCTCTCTCGTCGAAGTTTCTGCCTCTCTATTCCTCTCCCTTCCTCTCTGTAAAAAGTCAATGAAATCTATTTTTTAAAAAAAAACATATCCTCATCTTATTTGCAAGCTTTGGTTTCCATTTCCATTATCTACCTGAAATAGTCTGAAGAGGTTGAGGACATTGCTCAAGCTTTAGTGAGCTTCAGAGTCTCCAGGTAAGAGATAGTGAGGAAGCAGATGGCTGGGTCCCACATGCATAAACTCTGATTCTCCTGGTCCGGGGCCTGATAGGTACCTAATAAATGATGGCTGAACAAAAAAAAAAACAAAACAAACATATCCTCAGGTGAGGATTTAAAAAAAAAAGTGGTTGTAAATATAGTTTCAATCAGCTGTGGATACAATTATGGTAAACAAACATCAGGGTATCCATGCCAAGAAAATCATTTATGAGACCACAGTTTGAGCTTCTAATCTTTGTATTACCCCTCTGAATGCTTTTATATGTATTGTGTATCTTTAATTCAGTATAGTAGATACTACAGCAACAATATATGCTATTTTTAACTCTAAATCCTCACAGTTCTTATATTTTAGAGTAGTGCTATCCAGCACTGTAACCACTAGCCACAAATGACTATAGACTTCTTAAATGTGGCTAGTTAGACTGAGCACATGAATTTTACATTTTATTTTAATTAACTTAAAATTAAAGTTTTAAAACTGAGTAAGTATAAAATATTTTCCCATTAGACACATCTTTATTATTTGAACAAGACTACATTTCATTTAACCATCAAAATTTAGCGTATGAATTGAGATGTGCTGTAAGCATAAAATATATAGAAGACTTAATATTTAAAAAATAATGTAGAAAATATCTTAATGCTTTTAAATATTAACTACGTGTTGAAAAGACAATCTTGATATATTGTTTAAATGCAATATATCATTAAAGTTAATTTTATATGTTTTTCCTCTTTTTTTAATGTGGCTATTAGAAAATATAAAGTTACATATGTGGCTCCCATTATATTTTTATTGCATAACACTAACTTATTGCAGGGGTTGGCCAACTATGACCTGCAAACTGTCTGTGCTTTAGACTTCTGGTTTAGAGCATTGAAAGCCCAAGTGGTGAAGCAGATACTTATATTGCCCAGGAGTGCAAAAGATAATTGTTGGATTCAGGAAGAAAATGCTAAATATTCATGTATATTATTTCAATTCTTAAAAATTTATATTTTCATATGTATTACTAGAGGCCCAGTGCACGAAATTCCCTCAGCCCAGCCTGCCCCCTCTTACAGTATGGGAGCCCTCAGGGGGTATCCTCCTGACAGCCGCAATCTGGCCTCCCTCTGCAGGAGGTGACCAGCTAATCAGGGGAAGGTGCTGCCCCCATCATCCCACTGCTGCTGCCATTGCCGACTGCCACAGCCACCAAGGGGTTTTCATCAACACGGACAATAGTCCCTTCACCAGGAAAAAATAATAACTTTCTTTAGGCATTTCAAGATGTCTTTTTCATAGGATATGACATTTCTTTCTTTCTTTTTCTTTTATCCTCACCAGAGGATATTTTTCCATTGATTTTTAGAGAGCATGGAAGAGAGAGGGAAAGACAGAAATATCAATGATTAAGGGACACATTGATTGGTTGCCTCCTGCATGATCACTGACCTGGGCCCCAGCCAGGGAGGAGCTTGCAACCTAGGTACATGCCCTTGATCAGAATTGAACCCAGACCCTGCGGTCCGCGGGCTGAGGCTCTATCCATTGAGCCAAGTCAACTAGGACGGGATATGACATTTCTTAGCCCCTCCAGCAGCGGACCTTCGTTTTTTCCTCCAGGAATAAGGTGGAAAAACCATACCCAAGCTGTGAGCAGAGGCTTTTGCATATGAATGACCTGGCCCTTTGCAATCTAAAATTACCTAACAAACTGCAGCTGGGTCAGAGAGACCCAGAATATCCAAAAGAAGGCACAAGGCTCCACAGCAGCTTGCATTGCTTCACAACGGGGCCTCATCTGGGTACTTCCAAATCCCAAACAAAGAAGAGGAATCTGCAGTTCTCTCTGTAGCTCTTGTTGGGTAGCCTCAGGCAGAGGCTAAATTAGCACCTCCTTAGAGATCCAGGTGCCGGTGTACCCATTGGTCAGAGTGGGACCATCCACATTATAACTCCTCAGATCCATAAGGGACACACTCAGGGGGTAGATTCAGTGAGCACCAAAGCCCCACTGAAGCAAATCTTGCCCCTTAAGGATGTCTCCAGCACAGAAGTTCTCCCACCATAGACACAGCTGATTCTCACAGCTAAGTGGCCTGGAGGTCAATTCCTCCCAGTGATAGCAACAACAATCAAGGCTTAACTATAACAAGACTGTGCACACAGCCCACAAAGGGGTGCACCAAGAGTGTCCATCTCAGGTAATTGGGGAGGATGAGCCACTGGGCCCTATGGAACACCTAGCACAGAAAGCCACTCTATCAACGCAGGGAAGCAGCCAAAATGGGGAGACAAAGAAACAGGTCACAAGTGATAGAAATGGAGGAAAGCAAACTACTGGATATAAAGTTCAAAACCACGGTTATAAGGTTTCTCAAGAATTTTCTAGAAGCCACTGATAAATCTAGTGAGACCCTTCAGGATATGAAAAAGGACCATCTGGAAATTAAGCATACATTGACTGAAATAAAGAATAATATACAGAGATCCAACAGCAGACTAGAGAATAGCAAGAATCAAGTCAAAGATTTGAAATGCGAAGAAGCAAAAATCACCCAACCAGGAAAGCAAAAAGAAAAAAGAATCCAAAAATATGAAAACAGTATAAGGAGCCCCTGGGACAACTTCAAGCATCTGAATTATGAGTGTGCCAGAAGAAGCAAGAGAGCAAGATTGAAACCTATTTGAAGTTCTAGGACGCCGCATGGGCTGGTACTGCGGCTCCATTTCCCGGGTGGAAGCAACCGCAGGCATGGCCATGTTTGAACAGATGAGAGTGAATGTGGGCAAGTTGCTCAAGGGTATCGACAGATACAGTTCTGAGAATCTGGCCATCCTGGAGCGCTATGTGGCGACACAGGCCGAGGAGAATACCTATGATCTGGAAGACAGCCTGTCTGTCCTGAAGCTGTACCAGTTCAACCCAGCCTTCTTTCAGACCACGATCACTACTCAGATCCTGCTAAAGGCTCTCATGAACATGCCTCACGCTAACTTACCCTTTGCAAGTGCATGATTGACCAGGCCCATCAAGAGCAACAGCCCATCCGACAGATTTTGTACCTTGGAGACCTGTTAGAGACCTGCCACTTCCAGGCCTTCTGGCAAGCCCTGGATGAAAACATGGACCTTTTGGAAGGTATAACTGGTTTTGAAGATTCTGTCTGAATATTTATCTGCCATGTCGTGGATATCATTTATCAGCACATTGATTGCTGGCTGCTTGCCGAGATGCTTGGGGACTTGACTGACAGCCAGCTGAAAGTGTGTATGAGCAAGTATGGCTGGAGCGCTGATGAGTCAGGCCACATCTTCATCTGTAGCCAGGAAGAGAGCATTAAGCCCAAGAACACTATGGAGAAAATCGACTTTGACAGTGTGTCCAGCATCATGGCCTCCTCCCAGTAACTTTGCAGGTGCTTAATAAAGATGTATTGCCTTAAAAAAAGAAAAGAAAAGAAAAGAAAAGAAAACCTATTTGAAGAAATAATGACAGAAAACTTCCCCTACCTGGTGAAAGAAATAGACTCACAAGTCCAGGAAGCACAGAGAATTCCAAACAAAAGGAATCCAAAGAGGACCACACCAAGACACATCATAATTAAAATGTCAAGAGCAAAAGACAATGAGAGAATCTTAAAAGCAGCAAGAGAAAAACAGTTACCTACAAGGGAGTACCCATACGATTGTCATCTGATTTCTCAACAGAAACTATGCAGGCCAGAAGGGAATGGCAAGAAATATTCAAAGTGATGAATAGTAAGAACCTACAACCAAGATTACTTTACCCAACAAAGCTATCATTCAGAATTGAAGGTGAGATAAAGAGCTTCACAAATAAGAAAAATTTAAAGGAGCTCATCACCACCATTATATGAAATACTGAAAGGTATTATTTAAGAAGAAGAAGAAGAAGAAGAAAAAGGTAAAAATAAGTGATACATATCTATCAACAAGTGAACCTAAAGATCAAGTGAATAAAAAAACTGATGAACAGAATAAACTGGTGAATAGAATCGAATCAGGGCATAGAAAGTGAGTGGACAATTCTCAGTGGGAAAGGGGTGTGGGGGGTGTGGGAAGAGGCTGGACAAAAATCATACATCTATGGATGAGGATGGGGTGGGTAAGGGCAGAGGGTGGTGTGGGAACTGGGTGGAGGGGAAAGAGGAACAACTGTAATCAACAATAAAGATTTAATTTAAAAAGTAAAAGTTTATTATAGATAATGAGGGACATTTCATTGTAATTAAAAAGGATTATTCATCAGGTATATATAACAACTAGGGGCCCGGTGCACAAAAATTTGTGTGCACTTGGCGGGGGGGGTCCCTCAGCCCAGCCTGTGCCCTGTCCCAGTCTGGGACCCCTCGGGGGATGTCCACCTGCTAGCGTGCCTGGCCAGCCTGGGTGAGGGGCTGATGGCTGTTTGCAGGCTGGCCAAGCCCCCCAGTGGGAACCCTCACCCCGTGGGCGTGTGGCCAGCCTGGGTGAAGGGCTGAGGGTCGTTTTCAGGCTGTCCACAGTCCCTTCAGGGTTTGGTTCCCTACTGGGGTGCCTCTCCAACCTGGGTGAGGGGTTGAGGGCCATATTCAGGCTCCCCACAGCTCCTATTGACCCAGAGTCCCAGCAAGGCTGGCTGGAATCAGGTTTCTGGGGTTTTTTATCTTCTATAATTGAAACTTGTTCCCTTGAACTGAGGCCTAGGTAGGCAAAGAAGCCTTCTGTTTGCTCTAGCTCCATGGCTGCCGGCTGCCACCTTGGCTGGGTTAATTTGCATACAGCTGCTCTGATTGGTTGGTGGGCGTGGCTTGGCTGTTCGGTGTGGCTTAGGTATCTCAGAGTGATGGTTAATTTGCATATTGCTCTTTTATTAGGTTAGAATATAAGCATTCACATCTAACAACAGGACTTTAAGATACATGAAGCAATATACTTTCTCTTTAGATCATTTAAATATTTTACCTTTTGCTAAAGATTTCTGTGGAGAGGAACAACTCAGTGGTTACAAAATTGTCAGGGGCCTATAAAGTACAGCATAGAAAATACAGTCAATAAAATTGTAATAACTATATCTAGTATCAGTTGGGTACTTGAACTATCAGGGGAACACTTTGTAGAGTATGTCTAAGCACTGTGCAGCACACCTGAAACAAGTCCTATATAATAAATCCTAATATGCAAATCGACCAAACGGCAGAACAACTGGTTGCTATGATGTACACTGACCTCTAGTGGGCAGATGATCAACACAGGAGCTGCCCTCTGGTGGTCAGTGTACTTCCACAGGGGGAGCGCCACTCAGCCAGAAGCTGGGCTCATGGCTGCTGAGTGCAGCGGCAGAGCCAGGAGCCTGTCCTGCTTCTGTGGCAATGCTAAGGACCCCTCAGGGGATGTATACCTGCAGGCTTAGGCAGATGTGCTAAGAACTCTTCGGGGAGCGAGTCTAAGCCAGCAGGTGGGCATCCCCCAAAGTGTCCTGGACTGTGAGAGGGCATAGGCTGAGCTGAGGTACCCCCTCACCAGTGCACGAATGTCGTGCACCAGGCCTCTAGTACAAAATAATATTGAATGTAAACTATATTTGAAAAGTAAAATAAAAATACTTGAAACACGAATACAGAATTGAAAGGAAAAATAATCAACAATAATAATTTAATACCCTACGGTCAATAATTGATAGAATACCTATACTGAAAATCAACAAGAATATAGAAGACCAGAACAAACTGACAACCTACCTGACTGGATTGACATCTATAGCACACACCACCAAACAACAAAAGAAGACTTTTTATTAAAGCTCACACAGCACATTCTCGGGATAATTTATATGCTAGGCCATAAACCAAAACTCTAAATTTCAAATAATTAAAATAATACCTACTATGTTTATGTTCTCTAACCTTAGGAATCAACAACAAAAATAAATTTGGGAAATGGCCAAATATTTGGAACTTAACACATTTCTGAAAAACCTATGGGTCCAAGAAAATAAAAAGGTTACAAGGAAAATTAAGAAATATTTTGAACTCAATGAAAATGAAAACAGAACATATCGCCATTATGGGATACAATTAAAGCAGCACTTAGGTGGAATGTATACCTTAGAAACCTGTATTTGCAACGAAGGAAGATTTCAAATGAATAACCTTAAGCTTAATATAGAAAGGTAGGGGGAAGCAAAAGGAAAGAAATAAAGATTAGAGAGATATTAATGAAATATAAAACAGTAAAATGATAGAAAAAGCAATGAAACCAAAAGTTTGTTTGACCTTTGAAAAGATCAACAAAATTGATAAACTATAACCTGGCTGATCAAGAAATAAAGAAGGAGACATAAATTACCAACCTCAGGAATGAAAGAGGAAGTGTCTCTACCAACCCTACAGAAATTAAAAAGATTATGAAAGAATATTTTGATGAACTTTGCCAACAAATTGGGCAACTTGGATGGAATAATACAGTCTATTTACCAAAACTGTCTCAATGGGAAATCTGAATAGACCTAACAAGCAAGTAAGTTGAATTAGTAATTTAAAATATTTTCACAAAGAAAATATGGCTTACTTGGTAAAATCTATCAAATATTTAAAGAAATCATTATAGTCTTTCACAAACTTTCAGGAAATCAAAGAGGGGAGAGAATACTTTTCAACTCATTCTGTGAAGTATTACCCTGATAACCCAAGCCAAAGATATCATAAGAAAAGAAGACTACAGACCAATGACCCTCGTGAATCTAAAAGTAAAATTTTCAGCAAAAAATGTTAGCTAATTGAATCCAGCAGCATATAAAATGGATTAAATGCCATGACATAGTAGGATTTGTTCCAGGAGTTCAAGGTCAGTTTGACATCTGAAAATCAGTTACTGTAATACACCATGTTCATAGAATCAAGGGCAAAAATCACATGATCATCTCAGACAGAAAAAGACATTTGAAAGAATTGAACATCCATTCATGATAAAAACTCAACAAACTAGGGATAGAGAGTAATTTCCTCAACCCAATAAAGGGAATCTGAAAAACTATAGACATTTCATCCAGGAATATATAAAAATAGCTAATAAATACATGAAAAGATACTCAACAGTATTAGGCATTAAAGAAATGAAAATTAAAGCCATAAGGAGATAGATAACATCTCACACCACCAGGATGCTTGTAATAAAAATAATGGGCAGGAAAGATCATTGGTGAGGATACAGAGAAACAGAGTAATGTGAAAAGTGTGGCAGCTTTTTTAAATAAAGTAAAATAAACTTAGCATTCACCCCAGCAATTCCTCCTAGGTTCCTATAGTGTGTTAAGGCAAAGGTGAAAATATATGTCCACACGGATTTGTACATGAATGTTCATGAAGCATCTTAACTAATAAAAGCAAAATATTAAAATTAACCGTTTCTCCGGGACGGGGGTAAG